>JBBELK010001229.1:0-25699 GCA_037783545.1 Henricia sp. BOLD:AAB3569
GCGGAATATATACAGTTTGGAGCATGCAAAATTTGAAGTTGGTTGGAAAATTCCTTGATTTCCAAATTTGCCGGCATTTGGGACACACTTTGACCTAATTCCCGTCACAATCTGGGGTGAGTCAACGGCCGTACAAATGTACACCAGCGCATGCGCAGCGCAGGGTGTCCCAACAGCCACGGTTAGGGGAATAACCACGTAGCCGAGCTCCGCTTTCCCTAAACTCTGAAATTTCTCCGTCATTTCCCAGCGAAAATCTGTCAATTTTGCATGACAAGTGCGGAATATATACAGTTTGGAGCATGCAAAATTTGAAGTTGGTTGGAAAATTCCTTGATTTCCAAATTTGCCGGCATTTGGGACACACTTTGACCTAATTCCCGTCACAATCTGGGGTGAGTCAACGGCCGTACAAATGTACACCAGCGCATGCGCAGCGCAGGGTGTCCCAACAGCCACGGTTAGGGGAATAACCACGTAGCCGAGCTCCGCTTTCCCTAAACTCTAACATTTCTCCGTCATTTCCCAGCGAAAATCTGTCAATTTTGCATGACAAGTGCGGAATATATACAGTTTGGAGCATGCAAAATTTGAAGTTGGTTGGAAAATTCCTTGATTTCCAAATTTGCCGGCATTTGGGACACACTTTGACCTAATTCCCGTCACAATCTGGGGTGAGTCAACGGCCGTACAAATGTACACAAGCGCAGCGCAGGGTGTCCCAACAGCCACGGTTAGGGGAATAACCACGTAGCCGAGCTCCGCTTTCCCTAAACTCTGAAATTTCTCCGTCATTTCCCTGCGAAAATCTGTCAATTTTGCATGACAAGTGCGGAATATATACAGTTTGGAGCATGCAAAATTTGAAGTTGGTTGGAAAATTCCTTGATTTCCAAATTTGCCGGCATTTGGGACCCACTTTGACCTAATTCCCGTCACAATCTGGGGTGAGTCAACGGCCGTACAAATGTACACAAGCGCAGCGCAGGGTGTCCCAACAGCCACGGTTAGGGGAATAACCACGTAGCCGAGCTCCGCTTTCCCTAAACTCTGAAATTTCTCCGTCATTTCCCAGCGAAAATCTGTCAATTTTGCATGACAAGTGCGGAATATATACAGTTTGGAGCATGCAAAATTTGAAGTTGGTTGGAAAATTCCTTGATTTCCAAATTTGCCGGCATTTGGGACACACTTTGACCTAATTCCCGTCACAATCTGGGGTGAGTCAACGGCCGTACAAATGTACACAAGCGCAGCGCAGGGTGTCCCAACAGCCACGGTTAGGGGAATAACCACGTAGCCGAGCTCCGCTTTCCCTAAACTCTGCAATTTCTCCGTCATTTCCCAGCGAAAATCTGTTAATTTTGCATGACAAGTGCGGAATATATACAGTTTGGATCATGCACAATTTGAAGTTGGTTGGAAAATTCCTTGATTTCCAAATTTGCCGGCATTTGGGACACACTTTGACCTAATTCCTGTCACAATCTGGGGTGAGTCAACGGCCGTACAAATGTACACCAGCGCAGCGCAGGGTGTCCCAACAGCCACGGTTAGGGGAATAACCACGTAGCCGAGCTCCGCTTTCCCTAAACTCTGAAATTTCTCCGTCATTTCCCAGCGAAAATCTGTCAATTTTGCATGACAAGTGCGGAATATATACAGTTTGGAGCATGCAACATTTGAAGTTGGTTGGAAAATTCCTTGATTTCCAAATTTGCCGGCATTTGGGACACACTTTGACCTAATTCCCGTCACAATCTGGGGTGAGTCAACGGCCGTACAAATGTACACCAGCGCATGCGCAGCGCAGGGTGTCCCAACAGCCACGGTTAGGGGAATAACCACGTAGCCGAGCTCCGCTTTCCCTAAACTCTGAAATTTCTCCGTCATTTCCCAGCGAAAATCTGTCAATTTTGCATGACAAGTGCGGAATATATACAGTTTGGAGCATGCAAAATTTGAAGTTGGTTGGAAAATTCCTTGATTTAAAAATTTGCCGGCATTTGAGACACACTTTGACCTAATTCCCGTCACAATCTGGGGTGAGTCAACGGCCGTACAAATGTACACCAGCGCAGCCGCAGGGTGTCCCAACAGCCACGGTTAGGGGAATAACCACGTAGCCGAGCTCCGCTTTCCCTAAACTCTGAAATTTCTCCGTCATTTCCCAGCGAAAATCTGTCAATTTTGCATGACAAGTGCGGAATATATACAGTTTGGAGCATGCAAAATTTGAAGTTGGTTGGAAAATTCCTTGATTTCCAAATTTGCCGGCATTTGGGACACACTTTGACCTAATTCCCGTCACAATCTGGGGTGAGTCAACGGCCGTACAAATGTACACCAGCGCAGCGCAGGGTGTCCCAACAGCCACGGTTAGGGGAATAACCACGTAGCCGAGCTCCGCTTTCCCTAAACTCTGAAATTTCTCCGTCATTTCCTAGCGAAAATCTGTCAATTTTGCATGACAAGTGCGGAATATATACAGTTTGGAGCATGCAAAATTTGAAGTTGGTTGGAAAATTCCTTGATTTCCAAATTTTCCGGCATTTGGGACACACTTTGACCTAATTCCTGTCACAATCTGGGGTGAGTCAACGGCCGTACAAATGTACACCAGCGCAGCGCAGGGTGTCCCAACAGCCACGGTTAGGGGAATAACCACGTAGCCGAGCTCCGCTTTCCCTAAACTCTGAAATTTCTCCGTCATTTCCCAGCGAAAATCTGTCAATTTTGCATGACAAGTGCGGAATATATACAGTTTGGAGCATGCAACATTTGAAGTTGGTTGGAAAATTCCTTGATTTCCAAATTTGCCGGCATTTGGGACACACTTTGACCTAATTCCCGTCACAATCTGGGGTGAGTCAACGGCCGTACAAATGTACACCAGCGCATGCGCAGCGCAGGGTGTCCCAACAGCCACGGTTAGGGGAATAACCACGTAGCCGAGCTCCGCTTTCCCTAAACTCTGAAATTTCTCCGTCATTTCCCAGCGAAAATCTGTCAATTTTGCATGACAAGTGCGGAATATATACAGTTTGGAGCATGCAAAATTTGAAGTTGGTTGGAAAATTCCTTGATTTAAAAATTTGCCGGCATTTGAGACACACTTTGACCTAATTCCCGTCACAATCTGGGGTGAGTCAACGGCCGTACAAATGTACACCAGCGCAGCGCAGGGTGTCCCAACAGCCACGGTTAGAGGAATAACCACGTAGCCGAGCTCCGCTTTCCCTAAACTCTGAAATTTCTCCGTCATTTCCCAGCGAAAATCTGTCAATTTTGCATGACAAGTGCGGAATATATACAGTTTGGAGCATGCAAAATTTGAAGTTGGTTGGAAAATTCCTTGATTTCCAAATTTGCCGGCATTTGGGACACACTTTGACCTAATTCCCGTCACAATCTGGGGTGAGTCAACGGCCGTACAAATGTACACCAGCGCAGCGCAGGGTGTCCCAACAGCCACGGTTAGGGGAATAACCACGTAGCCGAGCTCCGCTTTCCCTAAACTCTGAAATTTCTCCGTCATTTCCTAGCGAAAATCTGTCAATTTTGCATGACAAGTGCGGAATATATACAGTTTGGAGCATGCAAAATTTGAAGTTGGTTGGAAAATTCCTTGATTTCCAAATTTTCCGGCATTTGGGACACACTTTGACCTAATTCCTGTCACAATCTGGGGTGAGTCAACGGCCGTACAAATGTACACCAGCGCAGCGCAGGGTGTCCCAACAGCCACGGTTAGGGGAATAACCACGTAGCCGAGCTCCGCTTTCCCTAAACTCTGAAATTTCTCCGTCATTTCCCAGCGAAAATCTGTCAATTTTGCATGACAAGTGCGGAATATATACAGTTTGGAGCATGCAACATTTGAAGTTGGTTGGAAAATTCCTTGATTTCCAAATTTGCCGGCATTTGGGACACACTTTGACCTAATTCCCGTCACAATCTGGGGTGAGTCAACGGCCGTACAAATGTACACCAGCGCATGCGCAGCGCAGGGTGTCCCAACAGCCACGGTTAGGGGAATAACCACGTAGCCGAGCTCCGCTTTCCCTAAACTCTGAAATTTCTCCGTCATTTCCCAGCGAAAATCTGTCAATTTTGCATGACAAGTGCGGAATATATACAGTTTGTGGCATGCAAAATTTGAAGTTGGTTGGAAAATTCCTTGATTTCCAAATTTTCCGGCATTTGGGACACACTTTGACCTAATTCCCGTCACAATCTGGGGTGAGTCAACGGCCTTACAAATGTACACCAGCGCAGCGCAGGGTGTCCCAACAGCCACAGTTAGGGGAATAACCACGTAGCCGAGCTCCGCTTTCCCTAAACTCTGAAATTTCTCCGTCATTTCCCAGCGAAAATCTGTCAATTTTGCATGACAAGTGCGGAATATATAGAGTTTGGAGCATGCAAAATTTGAAGTTGGTTGGAAAATTCCTTGATTTCCAAATTTGCCGGCATTTGGGACACACTTTGACCTAATTCCCGTCACAATCTGGGGTGAGTCAACGGCCGTACAAATGTACACCAGCGCATGCGCAGCGCAGGGTGTCCCAACAGCCACGGTTAGGGGAATAACCACGTAGCCGAGCTCCGCTTTCCCTAAACTCTGAAATTTCTCCGTCATTTCCCAGCGAAAATCTGTCAATTTTGCATGACAAGTGCGGAATATATACAGTTTGGAGCATGCAAAATTTGAAGTTGGTTGGAAAATTCCTTGATTTCCAAATTTGCCGGCATTTGGGACACACTTTGACCTAATTCCCGTCACAATCTGGGGTGAGTCAACGGCCGTACAAATGTACACCAGCGCATGCGCAGCGCAGGGTGTCCCAACAGCCACGGTTAGGGGAATAACCACGTAGCCGAGCTCCGCTTTCCCTAAACTCTGAAATTTCTCCGTCATTTCCCAGCGAAAATCTGTCAATTTTGCATGACAAGTGCGGAATATATACAGTTTGGAGCATGCAAAATTTGAAGTTGGTTGGAAAATTCCTTGATTTCAAAATTTGCCGGCATTTGGGACACACTTTGACCTAATTCCCGTCACAATCTGGGGTGAGTCAACGGCCGTACAAATGTACACCAGCGCAGCGCAGGGTGTCCCAACAGCCACGGTTAGGGGAATAACCACGTAGCCGAGCTCCGCTTTCCCTAAACTCTGAAATTTCTCCGTCATTTCCCAGCGAAAATCTGTCAATTTTGCATGACAAGTGCGGAATATATACAGTTTGGAGCATGCAAAATTTGAAGTTGGTTGGAAAATTCCTTGATTTCCAAATTTGCCGGCATTTGGGACACACGTTGACCTAATTCCCGTCACAATCTGGGGTGAGTCAACGGCCGTACAAATGTACACCAGCGCATGCGCAGCGCAGGGTGTCCCAACAGCCACGGTTAGGGGAATAACCACGTAGCCGAGCTCCGCTTTCCCTAAACTCTGAAATTTCTCCGTCATTTCCCAGCGAAAATCTGTCAATTTTGCATGACAAGTGCGGAATATATACAGTTTGGAGCATGCAAAATTTGAAGTTGGTTGGAAAATTCCTTGATTTCAAAATTTGCCGGCATTTGGGACACACTTTGACCTAATTCCCGTCACAATCTGGGGTGAGTCAACGGCCGTACAAATGTACACCAGCGCAGCGCAGGGTGTCCCAACAGCCACGGTTAGGGGAATAACCACGTAGCCGAGCTCCGCTTTCCCTAAACTCTGAAATTTCTCCGTCATTTCCCAGCGAAAATCTGTCAATTTTGCATGACAAGTGCGGAATATATACAGTTTGGAGCATGCAAAATTTGAAGTTGGTTGGAAAATTCCTTGATTTCCAAATTTTCCGGCATTTGGGACACACTTTGACCTAATTCCCGTCACAATCTGGGGTGAGTCAACGGCCGTACAAATGTACACCAGCGCAGCGCAGGGTGTCCCAACAGCCACGGTTAGGGGAATAACCACGTAGCCGAGCTCCGCTTTCCCTAAACTCTGAAATTTCTCCGTCATTTCCCAGCGAAAATCTGTCAATTTTGCATGACAAGTGCGGAATATATAGAGTTTGGAGCATGCAAAATTTGAAGTTGGTTGGAAAATTCCTTGATTTCCAAATTTGCCGGCATTTGGGACACACTTTGACCTAATTCCCGTCACAATCTGGGGTGAGTCAACGGCCGTACAAATGTACACCAGCGCATGCGCAGCGCAGGTTGTCCCAACAGCCACGGTTAGGGGAATAACCACGTAGCCGAGCTCCGCTTTCCCTAAACTCTGAAATTTCTCCGTCATTTCCCAGCGAAAATCTGTCAATTTTGCATGACAAGTGCGGAATATATACAGTTTGTAGCATGCAAAATTTGAAGTTGGTTGGAAAATTCCTTGATTTCCAAATTTTCCGGCATTTGGGACACACTTTGACCTAATTCCCGTCACAATCTGGGGTGAGTCAACGGCCTTACAAATGTACACCAGCGCAGCGCAGGGTGTCCCAACAGCCACAGTTAGGGGAATAACCACGTAGCCGAGCTCCGCTTTCCCTAAACTCTGAAATTTCTCCGTCATTTCCCAGCGAAAATCTGTCAATTTTGCATGACAAGTGCGGAATATATAGAGTTTGGAGCATGCAAAATTTGAAGTTGGTTGGAAAATTCCTTGATTTCCAAATTTGCCGGCATTTGGGACACACTTTGACCTAATTCCCGTCACAATCTGGGGTGAGTCAACGGCCGTACAAATGTACACCAGCGCATGCGCAGCGCAGGGTGTCCCAACAGCCACGGTTAGGGGAATAACCACGTAGCCGAGCTCCGCTTTCCCTAAACTCTGAAATTTCTCCGTCATTTCCCAGCGAAAATCTGTCAATTTTGCATGACAAGTGCGGAATATATACAGTTTGGAGCATGCAACATTTGAAGTTGGTTGGAAAATTCCTTGATTTCCAAATTTGCCGGCATTTGGGACACACTTTGACCTAATTCCCGTCACAATCTGGGGTGAGTCAACGGCCGTACAAATGTACACCAGCGCATGCGCAGCGCAGGGTGTCCCAACAGCCACGGTTAGGGGAATAACCACGTAGCCGAGCTCCGCTTTCCCTAAACTCTGAAATTTCTCCGTCATTTCCCAGCGAAAATCTGTCAATTTTGCATGACAAGTGCGGAATATATACAGTTTGGAGCATGCAAAATTTGAAGTTGGTTGGAAAATTCCTTGATTTAAAAATTTGCCGGCATTTGAGACACACTTTGACCTAATTCCCGTCACAATCTGGGGTGAGTCAACGGCCGTACAAATGTACACCAGCGCAGCCGCAGGGTGTCCCAACAGCCACGGTTAGGGGAATAACCACGTAGCCGAGCTCCGCTTTCCCTAAACTCTGAAATTTCTCCGTCATTTCCCAGCGAAAATCTGTCAATTTTGCATGACAAGTGCGGAATATATACAGTTTGGAGCATGCAAAATTTGAAGTTGGTTGGAAAATTCCTTGATTTCCAAATTTGCCGGCATTTGGGACACACTTTGACCTAATTCCCGTCACAATCTGGGGTGAGTCAACGGCCGTACAAATGTACACCAGCGCAGCGCAGGGTGTCCCAACAGCCACGGTTAGGGGAATAACCACGTAGCCGAGCTCCGCTTTCCCTAAACTCTGAAATTTCTCCGTCATTTCCTAGCGAAAATCTGTCAATTTTGCATGACAAGTGCGGAATATATACAGTTTGGAGCATGCAAAATTTGAAGTTGGTTGGAAAATTCCTTGATTTCCAAATTTTCCGGCATTTGGGACACACTTTGACCTAATTCCTGTCACAATCTGGGGTGAGTCAACGGCCGTACAAATGTACACCAGCGCAGCGCAGGGTGTCCCAACAGCCACGGTTAGGGGAATAACCACGTAGCCGAGCTCCGCTTTCCCTAAACTCTGAAATTTCTCCGTCATTTCCCAGCGAAAATCTGTCAATTTTGCATGACAAGTGCGGAATATATACAGTTTGGAGCATGCAACATTTGAAGTTGGTTGGAAAATTCCTTGATTTCCAAATTTGCCGGCATTTGGGACACACTTTGACCTAATTCCCGTCACAATCTGGGGTGAGTCAACGGCCGTACAAATGTACACCAGCGCATGCGCAGCGCAGGGTGTCCCAACAGCCACGGTTAGGGGAATAACCACGTAGCCGAGCTCCGCTTTCCCTAAACTCTGAAATTTCTCCGTCATTTCCCAGCGAAAATCTGTCAATTTTGCATGACAAGTGCGGAATATATACAGTTTGGAGCATGCAAAATTTGAAGTTGGTTGGAAAATTCCTTGATTTAAAAATTTGCCGGCATTTGAGACACACTTTGACCTAATTCCCGTCACAATCTGGGGTGAGTCAACGGCCGTACAAATGTACACCAGCGCAGCGCAGGGTGTCCCAACAGCCACGGTTAGAGGAATAACCACGTAGCCGAGCTCCGCTTTCCCTAAACTCTGAAATTTCTCCGTCATTTCCCAGCGAAAATCTGTCAATTTTGCATGACAAGTGCGGAATATATACAGTTTGGAGCATGCAAAATTTGAAGTTGGTTGGAAAATTCCTTGATTTCCAAATTTGCCGGCATTTGGGACACACTTTGACCTAATTCCCGTCACAATCTGGGGTGAGTCAACGGCCGTACAAATGTACACCAGCGCAGCGCAGGGTGTCCCAACAGCCACGGTTAGGGGAATAACCACGTAGCCGAGCTCCGCTTTCCCTAAACTCTGAAATTTCTCCGTCATTTCCTAGCGAAAATCTGTCAATTTTGCATGACAAGTGCGGAATATATACAGTTTGGAGCATGCAAAATTTGAAGTTGGTTGGAAAATTCCTTGATTTCCAAATTTTCCGGCATTTGGGACACACTTTGACCTAATTCCTGTCACAATCTGGGGTGAGTCAACGGCCGTACAAATGTACACCAGCGCAGCGCAGGGTGTCCCAACAGCCACGGTTAGGGGAATAACCACGTAGCCGAGCTCCGCTTTCCCTAAACTCTGAAATTTCTCCGTCATTTCCCAGCGAAAATCTGTCAATTTTGCATGACAAGTGCGGAATATATACAGTTTGGAGCATGCAACATTTGAAGTTGGTTGGAAAATTCCTTGATTTCCAAATTTGCCGGCATTTGGGACACACTTTGACCTAATTCCCGTCACAATCTGGGGTGAGTCAACGGCCGTACAAATGTACACCAGCGCATGCGCAGCGCAGGGTGTCCCAACAGCCACGGTTAGGGGAATAACCACGTAGCCGAGCTCCGCTTTCCCTAAACTCTGAAATTTCTCCGTCATTTCCCAGCGAAAATCTGTCAATTTTGCATGACAAGTGCGGAATATATACAGTTTGTGGCATGCAAAATTTGAAGTTGGTTGGAAAATTCCTTGATTTCCAAATTTTCCGGCATTTGGGACACACTTTGACCTAATTCCCGTCACAATCTGGGGTGAGTCAACGGCCTTACAAATGTACACCAGCGCAGCGCAGGGTGTCCCAACAGCCACAGTTAGGGGAATAACCACGTAGCCGAGCTCCGCTTTCCCTAAACTCTGAAATTTCTCCGTCATTTCCCAGCGAAAATCTGTCAATTTTGCATGACAAGTGCGGAATATATAGAGTTTGGAGCATGCAAAATTTGAAGTTGGTTGGAAAATTCCTTGATTTCCAAATTTGCCGGCATTTGGGACACACTTTGACCTAATTCCCGTCACAATCTGGGGTGAGTCAACGGCCGTACAAATGTACACCAGCGCATGCGCAGCGCAGGGTGTCCCAACAGCCACGGTTAGGGGAATAACCACGTAGCCGAGCTCCGCTTTCCCTAAACTCTGAAATTTCTCCGTCATTTCCCAGCGAAAATCTGTCAATTTTGCATGACAAGTGCGGAATATATACAGTTTGGAGCATGCAAAATTTGAAGTTGGTTGGAAAATTCCTTGATTTCCAAATTTGCCGGCATTTGGGACACACTTTGACCTAATTCCCGTCACAATCTGGGGTGAGTCAACGGCCGTACAAATGTACACCAGCGCATGCGCAGCGCAGGGTGTCCCAACAGCCACGGTTAGGGGAATAACCACGTAGCCGAGCTCCGCTTTCCCTAAACTCTGAAATTTCTCCGTCATTTCCCAGCGAAAATCTGTCAATTTTGCATGACAAGTGCGGAATATATACAGTTTGGAGCATGCAAAATTTGAAGTTGGTTGGAAAATTCCTTGATTTCAAAATTTGCCGGCATTTGGGACACACTTTGACCTAATTCCCGTCACAATCTGGGGTGAGTCAACGGCCGTACAAATGTACACCAGCGCAGCGCAGGGTGTCCCAACAGCCACGGTTAGGGGAATAACCACGTAGCCGAGCTCCGCTTTCCCTAAACTCTGAAATTTCTCCGTCATTTCCCAGCGAAAATCTGTCAATTTTGCATGACAAGTGCGGAATATATACAGTTTGGAGCATGCAAAATTTGAAGTTGGTTGGAAAATTCCTTGATTTCCAAATTTGCCGGCATTTGGGACACACGTTGACCTAATTCCCGTCACAATCTGGGGTGAGTCAACGGCCGTACAAATGTACACCAGCGCATGCGCAGCGCAGGGTGTCCCAACAGCCACGGTTAGGGGAATAACCACGTAGCCGAGCTCCGCTTTCCCTAAACTCTGAAATTTCTCCGTCATTTCCCAGCGAAAATCTGTCAATTTTGCATGACAAGTGCGGAATATATACAGTTTGGAGCATGCAAAATTTGAAGTTGGTTGGAAAATTCCTTGATTTCAAAATTTGCCGGCATTTGGGACACACTTTGACCTAATTCCCGTCACAATCTGGGGTGAGTCAACGGCCGTACAAATGTACACCAGCGCAGCGCAGGGTGTCCCAACAGCCACGGTTAGGGGAATAACCACGTAGCCGAGCTCCGCTTTCCCTAAACTCTGAAATTTCTCCGTCATTTCCCAGCGAAAATCTGTCAATTTTGCATGACAAGTGCGGAATATATACAGTTTGGAGCATGCAAAATTTGAAGTTGGTTGGAAAATTCCTTGATTTCCAAATTTTCCGGCATTTGGGACACACTTTGACCTAATTCCCGTCACAATCTGGGGTGAGTCAACGGCCGTACAAATGTACACCAGCGCAGCGCAGGGTGTCCCAACAGCCACGGTTAGGGGAATAACCACGTAGCCGAGCTCCGCTTTCCCTAAACTCTGAAATTTCTCCGTCATTTCCCAGCGAAAATCTGTCAATTTTGCATGACAAGTGCGGAATATATAGAGTTTGGAGCATGCAAAATTTGAAGTTGGTTGGAAAATTCCTTGATTTCCAAATTTGCCGGCATTTGGGACACACTTTGACCTAATTCCCGTCACAATCTGGGGTGAGTCAACGGCCGTACAAATGTACACCAGCGCATGCGCAGCGCAGGTTGTCCCAACAGCCACGGTTAGGGGAATAACCACGTAGCCGAGCTCCGCTTTCCCTAAACTCTGAAATTTCTCCGTCATTTCCCAGCGAAAATCTGTCAATTTTGCATGACAAGTGCGGAATATATACAGTTTGTAGCATGCAAAATTTGAAGTTGGTTGGAAAATTCCTTGATTTCCAAATTTTCCGGCATTTGGGACACACTTTGACCTAATTCCCGTCACAATCTGGGGTGAGTCAACGGCCTTACAAATGTACACCAGCGCAGCGCAGGGTGTCCCAACAGCCACAGTTAGGGGAATAACCACGTAGCCGAGCTCCGCTTTCCCTAAACTCTGAAATTTCTCCGTCATTTCCCAGCGAAAATCTGTCAATTTTGCATGACAAGTGCGGAATATATAGAGTTTGGAGCATGCAAAATTTGAAGTTGGTTGGAAAATTCCTTGATTTCCAAATTTGCCGGCATTTGGGACACACTTTGACCTAATTCCCGTCACAATCTGGGGTGAGTCAACGGCCGTACAAATGTACACCAGCGCATGCGCAGCGCAGGGTGTCCCAACAGCCACGGTTAGGGGAATAACCACGTAGCCGAGCTCCGCTTTCCCTAAACTCTGAAATTTCTCCGTCATTTCCCAGCGAAAATCTGTCAATTTTGCATGACAAGTGCGGAATATATACAGTTTGGAGCATTGAAAATTTGAAGTTGGTTGGAAAATTCCTTGATTTCCAAATTTGCCGGCATTTGGGACACACTTTGACCTAATTCCCGTCACAATCTGGGGTGAGTCAACGGCCGTACAAATGTACACCAGCGCATGCGCAGCGCAGGGTGTCCCAACAGCCACGGTTAGGGGAATAACCACGTAGCCGAGCTCCGCTTTCCCTAAACTCTGAAATTTCTCCGTCATTTCCCAGCGAAAATCTGTCAATTTTGCATGACAAGTGCGGAATATATACAGTTTGGAGCATGCAAAATTTGAAGTTGGTTGGAAAATTCCTTGATTTCCAAATTTGCCGGCATTTGGGACACACTTTGACCTAATTCCCGTCACAATCTGGGGTGAGTCAACGGCCGTACAAATGTACACCAGCGCAGCGCAGGGTGTCCCAACAGCCACGGTTAGGGGAATAACCACGTAGCCGAGCTCCGCTTTCCCTAAACTCTGAAATTTCTCCGTCATTTCCCAGCGAAAATCTGTCAATTTTGCATGACAAGTGCGGAATATATACAGTTTGGAGCATGCAAAATTTGAAGTTGGTTGGAAAATTCCTTGATTTCCAAATTTGCCGGCATTTGGGACACACTTTGACCTAATTCCCGTCACAATCTGGGGTGAGTCAACGGCCGTACAAATGTACACCAGCGCATGCGCAGCGCAGGGTGTCCCAACAGCCACGGTTAGGGGAATAACCACGTAGCCGAGCTCCGCTTTCCCTAAACTCTGAAATTTCTCCGTCATTTCCCAGCGAAAATCTGTCAATTTTGCATGACAAGTGCGGAATATATACAGTTTGGAGCATGCAAAATTTGAAGTTGGTTGGAAAATTCCTTGATTTCAAAATTTGCCGGCATTTGGGACACACTTTGACCTAATTCCCGTCACAATCTGGGGTGAGTCAATGGCCGTACAAATGTACACCAGCGCAGCGCAGGGTGTCCCAACAGCCACGGTTAGGGGAATAACCACGTAGCCGAGCTCCGCTTTCCCTAAACTCTGAAATTTCTCCGTCATTTCCCAGCGAAAATCTGTCAATTTTGCATGACAAGTGCGGAATATATACAGTTTGGAGCATGCAAAATTTGAAGTTGGTTGGAAAATTCCTTGATTTCCAAATTTGCCGGCATTTGGGACACACTTTGACCTAATTCCCGTCACAATCTGGGGTGAGTCAACGGCCGTACAAATGTACACCAGCGCATGCGCAGCGCAGGGTGTCCCAACAGCCACGGTTAGGGGAATAACCACGTATCCGAGCTCCGCTTTCCCTAAACTCTGAAATTTCTCCGTCATTTCCCAGCGAAAATCTGTCAATTTTGCATGACAAGTGCGGAATATATACAGTTTGGAGCATGCAAAATTTGAAGTTGGTTGGAAAATTCCTTGATTTCAAAATTTGCCGGCATTTGAGACACACTTTGACTTAATTCCCGTCACAATCTGGGGTGAGTCAACGGCCGTACAAATGTACACCAGCGCAGCGCAGGGTGTCCAAACAGCCACGGTTAGGGGAATAACCACGTAGCCGAGCTCCGCTTTCCCTAAACTCTGAAATTTCTCCGTCATTTCCCAGCGAAAATCTGTCAATTTTGCATGACAAGTGCGGAATATATACAGTTTGGAGCATGCAAAATTTGAAGTTGGTTGGAAAATTCCTTGATTTCCAAATTTGCCGGCATTTGGGACACACTTTGACCTAATTCCCGTCACAATCTGGGGTGAGTCAACGGCCGTACAAATGTACACCAGCGCATGCGCAGCGCAGGGTGTCCCAACAGCCACGGTTAGGGGAATAACCACGTATCCGAGCTCCGCTTTCCCTAAACTCTGAAATTTCTCCGTCATTTCCCAGCGAAAATCTGTCAATTTTGCATGACAAGTGCGGAATATATACAGTTTGGAGCATGCAAAATTTGAAGTTGGTTGGAAAATTCCTTGATTTCAAAATTTGCCGGCATTTGAGACACACTTTGACTTAATTCCCGTCACAATCTGGGGTGAGTCAACGGCCGTACAAATGTACACCAGCGCAGCGCAGGGTGTCCCAACAGCCACGGTTAGGGGAATAACCACGTAGCCGAGCTCCGCTTTCCCTAAACTCTGAAATTTCTCCGTCATTTCCCAGCGAAAATCTGTCAATTTTGCATGACAAGTGCGGAATATATACAGTTTGGAGCATGCAAAATTTGAAGTTGGTTGGAAAATTCCTTGATTTCCAAATTTGCCGGCATTTGGGACACACTTTGACCTAATTCCCGTCACAATCTGGGGTGAGTCAACGGCCGTACAAATGTACACCAGCGCATGCGCAGCGCAGGGTGTCCCAACAGCCACGGTTAGGGGAATAACCACGTAGCCGAGCTCCGCTTTCCCTAAACTCTGAAATTTCTCCGTCATTTCCCAGCGAAAATCTGTCAATTTTGCATGACAAGTGCGGAATATATACAGTTTGGAGCATGCAAAATTTGAAGTTGGTTGGAAAATTCCTTGATTTCCAAATTTTCCGGCATTTGGGACACACTTTGACCTAATTCCCGTCACAATCTGGGGTGAGTCAACGGCCGTACAAATGTACACAAGCGCAGCGCAGGGTGTCCCAACAGCCACAGTTAGGGGAATAACCACGTAGCCGAGCCCCGCTTTCCCTAAACTCTCAAATTTCTCCGTCATTTCCCAGCGAAAATCTGTCAATTTTGCATGACAAGTGCGGAATATATACAGTTTGGAGCATGGAAAATTTGAAGTTGGTTGGAAAATTCCTTGATTTCCAAATTTGCCGGCATTTGGGACACACTTTGACCTAATTCCCGTCACAATCTGGGGTGAGTCAACGGCCGTACAAATTTACACCAGCGCATGCGCAGCGCAGGGTGTCCCAACAGCCACGGTTAGGGGAATAACCACGTAGCCGAGCTCCGCTTTCCCTAAACTCTGAAATTTCTCCGTCATTTCCCAGCGAAAATCTGTCAATTTTGCATGACAAGTGCGGAATATATACAGTTTGGAGCATGCAAAATTTGAAGTTGGTTGGAAAATTCCTTGATTTCCAAATTTGCCGGCATTTGGGACACACTTTGACCTAATTCCCGTCACAATCTGGGGTGAGTCAACGGCCGTACAAATGTACACAAGCGCAGCGCAGGGTGTCCCAACAGCCACGGTTAGGGGAATAACCACGTAGCCGAGCTCCGCTTTCCCTAAACTCTGAAATTTCTCCGTCATTTCCCAGCGAAAATCTGTCAATTTTGCATGACAAGTGCGGAATATATACAGTTTGGAGCATGCAAAATTTGAAGGTTGGTTGGAAAATTCCTTGATTTCCAAATTTGCCGGCATTTGGGACACACTTTGACCTAATTCCCGTCACAATCTGGGGTGAGTCAACGGCCGTACAAATGTACACAAGCGCAGCGCAGGGTGTCCCAACAGCCACGGTTAGGGGAATAACCACGTAGCCGAGCTCCGCTTTCCCTAAACTCTGAAATTTCTCCGTCATTTCCCAGCGAAAATCTGTCAATTTTGCATGACAAGTGCGGAATATATACAGTTTGGAGCATGCCAAATTTGAAGTTGGTTGGAAAATTCCTTGATTTCCAAATTTGCCGGCATTTGGGACCCACTTTGACCTAATTCCCGTCACAATCTGGGGTGAGTCAACGGCCGTACAAATGTACACAAGCGCAGCGCAGGGTGTCCCAACAGCCACGGTAAGGGGAATAACCACGTAGCCGAGCTCCGCTTTCCCTAAACTCTGAAATTTCTCCGTCATCTCCCAGCGAAAATCTGTCAATTTTGCATGACAAGTGCGGAATATATACAGTTTGGAGCATGCAAAATTTGAAGTTGGTTGGAAAATTCCTTGATTTCCAAATTTGCCGGCATTTGGGACACACTTTGACCTAATTCCCGTCACAATCTGGGGTGAGTCAACGGCCGTACAAATGTACACAAGCGGAGCGCAGGGTGTCCCAACAGCCACGGTTAGGGGAATAACCACGTAGCCGAGCTCCGCTTTCCCTAGACTCTGAAATTTCTCCGTCATTTCCCAGCGAAAATCTGTCAATTTTGCATGACAAGTGCGGAATATATACAGTTTGGAACATGCAAAATTTGAAGTTGGTTGGAAAATTCCTTGATTTCCAAATTTGCCGGCATTTGGGACACACTTTGACCTAATTCCCGTCACAATCTGGGGTGAGTCAACGGCCGTACAAATGTACACCAGCGCAGCGCAGGGTGTCCCAACAGCCACGGTTAGGGGAATAACCACGTAGCCGAGCTCCGCTTTCCCTAAACTCTGAAATTTCTCCGTCATTTCCCACCGAAAATCTGTCAATTTTGCATGACAAGTGCGGAATATATACAGTTTGGAGCATGCAAAATTTGAAGTTGGTTGGAAAATTCCTTGATTTCCAAATTTGCCGGCATTTGGGACACACTTTGACCTAATTCCCGTCACAATCTGGGGTGAGTCAACGGCCGTACAAATGTACACCAGCGCATGCGCAGCGCAGGGTGTCCCAACAGCCACGGTTAGGGGAATAACCACGTAGCCGAGCTCCGCTTTCCCTAAACTCTGAAATTTCTCCGTCATTTCCCAGCGAAAATCTGTCAATTTTGCATGACAAGTGCGGAATATATACAGTTTGGAGCATGCAAAATTTGAAGTTGGTTGGAAAATTCCTTGATTTCCAAATTTGCCGGCATTTGGGACACACTTTGACCTAATTCCCGTCACAATCTGGGGTGAGTCAACGGCCGTACAAATGTACACAAGCGCAGCGCAGGGTGTCCCAACAGCCACGGTTAGGGGAATAACCACGTAGCCGAGCTCCGCTTTCCCTAAACTCTGAAATTTCTCCGTCATTTCCCAGCGAAAATCTGTCAATTTTGCATGACAAGTGCGGAATATATACAGTTTGGAGCATGCAAAATTTGAAGTTGGTTGGAAAATTCCTTGATTTCCAAATTTGCCGGCATTTGGGACACACTTTGACCTAATTCCCGTCACAATCTGGGGTGAGTCAACGGCCGTACAAATGTACACAAGCGGAGCGCAGGGTGTCCCAACAGCCACGGTTAGGGGAATAACCACGTAGCCGAGCTCCGCTTTCCCTAAACTCTGAAATTTCTCCGTCATTTCCCAGCGAAAATCTGTCAATTTTGCATGACAAGTGCGGAATATATACAGTTTGGAGCATGCAAAATTTGAAGTTGGTTGGAAAATTCCTTGATTTCCAAATTTGCCGGCATTTGGGACACACTTTGACCTAATTCCCGTCACAATCTGGGGTGAGTCAACGGCCGTACAAATGTACACCAGCGCAGCGCAGGGTGTCCCAACAGCCACGGTTAGGGGAATAACCACGTAGCCGAGCTCCGCTTTCCCTAAACTCTGAAATTTCTCCGTCATTTCCCACCGAAAATCTGTCAATTTTGCATGACAAGTGCGGAATATATACAGTTTGGAGCATGCAAAATTTGAAGTTGGTTGGAAAATTCCTTGATTTCCAAATTTGCCGGCATTTTGGGACACACTTTGACCTAATTCCCGTCACAATCTGGGGTGAGTCAACGGCCGTACAAATGTACACCAGCGCATGCGCAGCGCAGGGTGTCCCAACAGCCACGGTTAGGGGAATAACCACGTAGCCGAGCTCCGCTTTCCCTAAACTCTGAAATTTCTCCGTCATTTCCCAGCGAAAATCTGTCAATTTTGCATGACAAGTGCGGAATATATACAGTTTGGAGCATGCAAAATTTGAAGTTGGTTGGAAAATTCCTTGATTTCCAAATTTGCCGGCATTTGGGACACACTTTGACCTAATTCCCGTCACAATCTGGGGTGAGTCAACGGCCGTACAAATGTACACAAGCGCAGCGCAGGGTGTCCCAACAGCCACGGTTAGGGGAATAACCACGTAGCCGAGCTCCGCTTTCCCTAAACTCTGAAATTTCTCCGTCATTTCCCAGCGAAAATCTGTCAATTTTGCATGACAAGTGCGGAATATATACAGTTTGGAGCATGCACAATTTGAAGTTGGTTGGAAAATTCCTTGATTTCCAAATTTGCCGGCATTTGGGACACACTTTGACCTAATTCCTGTCACAATCTGGGGTGAGTCAACGGCCGTACAAATGTACACCAGCGCAGCGCAGGGTGTCCCAACAGCCACGGTTAGGGGAATAACCACGTAGCCGAGCTCCGCTTTCCCTAAACTCTGAAATTTCTCCGTCATTTCCCAGCGAAAATCTGTCAATTTTGCATGACAAGTGCGGAATATATACAGTTTGGAGCATGCAAAATTTAAAGTTGGTTGGAAAATTCCTTGATTTCCAAATTTGCCGGCATTTGGGACACACTTTGACCTAATTCCCGTCACAATCTGGGGTGAGTCAACGGCCGTACAAATGTACACCAGCGCAGCGCAGGGTGTCCCAACAGCCACGGTTAGGGGAATAACCACGTAGCCGAGCTCCGCTTTCCCTAAACTCTGAAATTTCTCCGTAATTTCCTAGCGAAAATCTGTCAATTTTGCATGACAAGTGCGGAATATATACAGTTTGGAGCATGCAAAATTTGAAGTTGGTTGGAAAATTCCTTGATTTCCAAATTTTTCCGGCATTTGGGACACACTTTGACCTAATTCCCGTCACAATCTGGGGTGAGTCAACGGCCGTACAAATGTACACCAGCGCAGCGCAGGGTGTCCCAACAGCCACGGTTAGGGGAATAACCACGTAGCCGAGCTCCGCTTTCCCTAAACTCTGAAATTTCTCCGTCATTTTCCAGCGAAAATCTGTCAATTTTGCATGACAAGTGCGGAATATATAGAGTTTGGAGCATGCAAAATTTGAAGTTGGTTGGAAAATTCCTTGATTTCCAAATTTGCCGGCATTTGGGACACACTTTGACATAATTCCCGTCACAATCTGGGGGTGAGTCAACGGCCGTACAAATGTACACCAGCGCATGCGCAGCGCAGGGTGTCCCAACAGCCACGGTTAGGGGAATAACCACGTAGCCGAGCTCCGCTTTCCCTAAACTCTGAAATTTCTCCGTCATTTCCCAGCGAAAATCTGTCAATTTTGCATGACAAGTGCGGAATATATACAGTTTGGAGCATGCAAAATTTGAAGTTGGTTGGAAAATTCCTTGATTTCCAAATTTGCCGGCATTTGGGACACACTTTGACCTAATTCCCGTCACAATCTGGGGTGAGTCAACGGCCGTACAAATGTACACCAGCGCATGCGCAGCGCAGGGTGTCCCAACAGCCACGGTTAGGGGAATAACCACGTAGCCGAGCTCCGCTTTCCCTAAACTCTGAAATTTCTCCGTCATTTCCCAGCGAAAATCTGTCAATTTTGCATGACAAGTGCGGAATATATACAGTTTGGAGCATGCACAATTTGAAGTTGGTTGGAAAATTCCTTGATTTCCAAATTTGCCGGCATTTGGGACACACTTTGACCTAATTTCTGTCACAATCTGGGGTGAGTCAACGGCCGTACAAATGTACACCAGCGCAGCGCAGGGTGTCCCAACAGCCACGGTTAGGGGAATAACCACGTAGCCGAGCTCCGCTTTCCCTAAACTCTGAAATTTCTCCGTCATTTCCCAGCGAAAATCTGTCAATTTTGCATGACAAGTGCGGAATATATACAGTTTGGAGCATGCACAATTTGAAGTTGGTTGGAAAATTCCTTGATTTCCAAATTTGCCGGCATTTGGGACACACTTTGACCTAATTTCTGTCACAATCTGGGGTGAGTCAACGGCCGTACAAATGTACACCAGCGCAGCGCAGGGTGTCCCAACAGCCACGGTTAGGGGAATAACCACGTAGCCGAGCTCCGCTTTCCCTAAACTCTGAAATTTCTCCGTCATTTCCCAGCGAAAATCTGTCAATTTTGCATGACAAGTGCGGAATATATACAGTTTGGAGAATGCAAAATTTGAAGTTGGTTGGAAAATTCCTTGATTTCCAAATTTGCCGGCATTTGGGACACACTTTGACCTAATTCCCGTCACAATCTGGGGTGAGTCAACGGCCGTACAAATGTACACCAGCGCAGCGCAGGGTGTCCCAACAGCCACGGTTAGGGGAATAACCACGTAGCCGAGCTCCGCTTTCCCTAAACTCTGAAATTTCTCCGTAATTTCCTAGCGAAAATCTGTCAATTTTGCATGACAAGTGCGGAATATATACAGTTTGGAGCATGCAAAATTTGAAGTTGGTTGGAAAATTCCTTGATTTCCAAATTTTTCCGGCATTTGGGACACACTTTGACCTAATTCCCGTCACAATCTGGGGTGAGTCAACGGCCGTACAAATGTACACCAGCGCAGCGCAGGGTGTCCCAACAGCCACGGTTAGGGGAATAACCACGTAGCCGAGCTCCGCTTTCCCTAAACTCTGAAATTTCTCCGTCATTTCCCAGCGAAAATCTGTCAATTTTGCATGACAAGTGCGGAATATATAGAGTTTGGAGCATGCAAAATTTGAAGTTGGTTGGAAAATTCCTTGATTTCCAAATTTGCCGGCATTTGGGACACACTTTGACATAATTCCCGTCACAATCTGGGGTGAGTCAACGGCCGTACAAATGTACACCAGCGCATGCGCAGCGCAGGGTGTCCCAACAGCCACGGTTAGGGGAATAACCACGTAGCCGAGCTCCGCTTTCCCTAAACTCTGAAATTTCTCCGTCATTTCCCAGCGAAAATCTGTCAATTTTGCATGACAAGTGCGGAATATATATAGTTTGGAGCATGCAAAATTTGAAGTTGGTTGGAAAATTCCTTGATTTCCAAATTTGCCGGCATTTGGGACACACTTTGACCTAATTCCCGTCACAATCTGGGGGTGAGTCAACGGCCGTACAAATGTACACCAGCGCATGCGCAGCGCAGGGTGTCCCAACAGCCACGGTTAGGGGAATAACCACGTAGCCGAGCTCCGCTTTCACTAAACTCTGAAATTTCTCCGTCATTTCCCAGCGAAAATCTGTCAATTTTGCATGACAAGTGCGGAATATATACAGTTTGGAGCATGCAAAATTTGAAGTTGGTTGGAAAATTCCTTGATTTCCAAATTTGCCGGCATTTGGGACACACTTTGACCTAATTCCCGTCACAATCTGGGGTGAGTCAACGGCCGTACAAATGTACACCAGCGCATGCGCAGCGCAGGGTGTCCCAACAGCCACGGTTAGGGGAATAACCACGTAGCCGAGCTCCGCTTTCCCTAAACTCTGAAATTTCTCCGTCATTTCCCAGCGAAAATCTGTCAATT
Organism: Henricia sp. BOLD:AAB3569; assembly: GCA_037783545.1. Classification (NCBI taxonomy): domain Eukaryota; kingdom Metazoa; phylum Echinodermata; class Asteroidea; order Spinulosida; family Echinasteridae; genus Henricia; species Henricia sp. BOLD:AAB3569. Next base: position 21,476 of record JBBELK010001229.1, read on the forward strand.
TTGCATGACAAGTGCGGAATATATACAGTTTGGAGCATGCACAATTTGAAGTTGGTTGAAAAATTCCTTGATTTCCAAATTTGCCGGCATTTGGGACACACTTTGACCTAATTCCCGTCACAATCTGGGGTGAGTCAACGGCCGTACAAATGTACACCAGCGCAGCGCAGGGTGTCCCAACAGCCACGGTTAGGGGAATAACCACGTAGCCGAGCTCCGCTTTCCCTAAACTCTGAAATTTCTCCGTCATTTCCCAGCGAAAATCTGTCAATTTTGCATGACAAGTTCGGAATATATACAGTTTGGAGCATGCAAAATTTGAAGTTGGTTGAAAATTCCTTGATTTCCAAATTTGCCGGCATTTGGGACACACTTTGACCTAATTCCCGTCACAATCTGGGGTGAGTCAACGGCCGTACAAATGTACACAAGCGCAGCGCAGGGTGTCCCAACAGCCACGGTTAGGGGAATAACCACGTAGCCGAGCTCCGCTTTCCCTAAACTCTGAAATTTCTCCGTCATTTCCAGCGAAAATCTGTCAATTTTGCATGACAAGTGCGGAATATATACAGTTTGGAGCATGCAAAATTTGAAGTTGGTTGGAAAATTCCTTGATTTCCAAATTTGCCGGCATTTGGGACACACTTTGACCTAATTCCCGTCACAATCTGGGGTGAGTCAACGGCCGTACAAATGTACACCAGCGCAGCGCAGGGTGTCCCAACAGCCACGGTTAGGGGAATAACCACGTAGCCGAGCTCCGCTTTCCCTAAACTCTGAAATTTCTCCGTCATTTCCCAGCGAAAATCTGTCAATTTTGCATGACAAGTGCGGAATATATACAGTTTGGAGCATGCAAAATTTGAAGTTGGTTGGAAAATTCCTTGATTTCCAAATTTGCCGGCATTTGGGACACACTTTGACCTAATTCCCGTCACAATCTGGGGTGAGTCAACGGCCGTACAAATGTACACAAGCGCAGCGCAGGGTGTCCCAACAGCCACGGTTAGGGGAATAACCATGTAGCCGAGCTTCGCTTTCCCTAAACTCTGAAATTTCTCCGTCATTTCCCAGCGAAATCTGTCAATTTTGCATGACAAGTGCGGAATATATACAGTTTGGAGCATGCAAAATTTGAAGTTGGTTGGAAAATTCCTTGATTTCCAAATTTGCCGGCATTTGGGACACACTTTGACCTAATTCCCGTCACAATCTGGGGTGAGTCAACGGCCGTACAAATGTACACAAGCGGAGCGCAGGGTGTCCCAACAGCCACGGTAGGGGAATAACCACGTAGCCGAGCTCCGCTTTCCCTAAACTCTGAAATTTCTCCGTCATTTCCCAGCGAAAATCTGTCAATTTTGCATGACAAGTGCGGAATATATACAGTTTGGAGCATGCAAAATTTGAAGTTGGTTGGAAATTCCTTGATTTCCAAATTTGCCGGCATTTGGGACACACTTTGACCTAATTCCCGTCACAATCTGGGTGTGAGTCAACGGCTGTACAAATGTACACCAGCGCAGCGCAGGGTGTCCCAACAGCCACGGTTAGGGGAATAACCACGTAGCCGAGCTCCGCTTTCCCTAAACTCTGAAATTTCTCCGTCATTTCCCACCGAAAATCTGTCAATTTTGCATGACAAGTGCGGAATATATACAGTTTGGAGCATGCAAAATTTGAAGTTGGTGGAAAATTCCTTGATTTCCAAATTTGCCGGCATTTGGGACACACTTTGACCTAATTCCCGTCACAATCTGGGGTGAGTCAACGGCCGTACAAATGTACACCAGCGCATGCGCAGCGCAGGGTGTCCCAACAGCCACGGTTAGGGGAATAACCACGTAGCCGAGCTCCGCTTTCCCTAAACTCTGAAATTTCTCCGTCATTTCCCAGCGAAAATCTGTCAATTTTGCATGACAAGTGCGGAATATATACAGTTTGGAGCATGCACAATTTGAAGTTGGTTGGAAAATTCCTTGATTTCCAAATTTGCCGGCATTTGGGACACACTTTGACCTAATTCCTGTCACAATCTGGGGTGAGTCAACGGCCGTACAAATGTACACCAGCGCAGCGCAGGGTGTCCCAACAGCCACGGTTAGGGGAATAACCACGTAGCCGAGCTCCGCTTTCCCTAAACTCTGAAATTTTCTACGTCATTTCCCAGCGAAAATCTGTCAATTTTGCATGACAAGTGCGGAATATATACAGTTTGGAGCATGCAAAATTTGAAGTTGGTTGGAAAATTCCTTGATTTCCAAATTTGCCGGCATTTGGACACACTTTGACCTAATTCCCGTCACAATCTGGGGTGAGTCAACGGCCGTACAAATGTACACCAGCGCATGCGCAGCGCAGGGTGTCCCAACAGCCACGGTTAGTGGAATAACCACGTAGCCGAGCTCCGCTTTCCCTAAACTCTGAAATTTCTCCGTAATTTCCCAGCGAAAATCTGTCAATTTTGCATGACAAGTGCGGAATATATACAGTTTGGAGCATGCAAAATTTGAAGTTGGTTGGAAAATTCCTTGATTTCCAAATTTGCCGGCATTTGGACACACTTTGACCTAATTCCCGTCACAATCTGGGGTGAGTCAACGGCCGTACAAATGTACACCAGCGCAGCGCAGGGGTGTCCCAACAGCCACGGTTAGGGGAATAACCACGTAGCCGAGCTCCGCTTTCCCTAAACTCTGAAATTTCTCCGTCATTTCCCAGCGAAAATCTGTCAATTTTGCATGACAAGTGCGGAATATATACAGTTTGGAGCATGCAAAATTTGAAGTTGGTTGGAAAATTCCTTGATTTCCAATTTGCCGGCATTTGGACACACTTTGACCTAATTCCCGTCACAATCTGGGGTGAGTCAACGGCCGTACAAATGTACACCAGCGCATGCGCAGCGCAGGGTGTCCCAACAGCCACGGTTAGGGGAATAACCACGTAGCCGAGCTCCGCTTTCCCTAAACTCTGAAATTTCTCCGTCATTTCCCAGCGAAAATCTGTCAATTTTGCATGACAAGTGCGGAATATATACAGTTTGGAGCATGCAAAATTTGAAGTTGGTTGGAAAATTCCTTGATTTCAAAATTTGCCGGCATTTGAGACACACTTTGACCTAATTCCCGTCACAATCTGGGGTGAGTCAACGGCCGTACAAATGTACACCAGCGCAGCGCAGGGTGTCCCAACAGCCACGGTTAGGGGAATAACCACGTAGCCGAGCTCCGCTTTCCCTAAACTCTGAAATTTCTCCGTCATTTCCCAGCGAAAATCTGTCAGTTTTGCATGACAAGTGCGGAATATATACAGTTTGGAGCATGCAACATTTGAAGTTGGTTGGAAAATTCCTTGATTTCCAAATTTGCCGGCATTTGGGACACACTTTGACCTAATTCCCGTCACAATCTGGGGTGAGTCAACGGCCGTACAAATGTACACCAGCGCAGCGCAGGGTGTCCCAACAGCCACGGTTAGGGGAATAACCACGTAGCCGAGCTCCGCTTTCCCTAAACTCTGACATTTCTCCGTCATTTCCCAGCGAAAATCTGTCAATTTTGCATGACAAGTGCGGAATATATAGAGTTTGGAGCATGCAAAATTTGAAGTTGGTTGGAAAATTCCTTGATTTCAAATTTGCCGGCATTTGGGACACACTTTGACCTAATTCCCGTCACAATCTGGGGTGAGTCAACGGCCGTACAAATGTACACCAGCGCAGCGCAGGGTGTCCCAACAGCCACGGTTAGGGAATAACCACGTAGCCGAGCTCCGCTTTCCCTAAACCTCTGAAATTTCTCCGTCATTTCCCAGCGAAAATCTGTCAATTTTGCATGACAAGTGCGGAATATATACAGTTTGGAGCATGCAAAATTTGAAGTTGGTTGGAAAATTCCTTGATTTCCAAATTTGCCGACATTTGGGACACACTTTGACCTAATTCCCGTCACAATCTGGGGTGAGTCAACGGCCGTACAAATGTACACCAGCGCAGCGCAGGGTGTCCCAACAGCCACGGTTAGGGGAATAACCACGTAGCCGAGCTCCGCTTTCCCTAAACTCTGAAATTTCTCCGTCATTTCCCAGCGAAAATCTGTCAATTTTGCATGACAAGTGCGGAATATATACAGTTTGGAGCATGCAAAATTTGAAGTTGGTTGGAAAATTCCTTGATTTCCAAATTTGCCGGCATTTTGGGACACACTTTGACCTAATTCCCGT
>JBBELK010001230.1:0-195284 GCA_037783545.1 Henricia sp. BOLD:AAB3569
AGTGGTACTAAGAGGGTCAGTAAGGAGCAAGCACATACTGTGGCCCTTCAGGAGCCAGTACAAAGGGTCTGGCTGCATTTACAGACAGTTTCAAGAGCTACAGACTCCTAACTTTGTATAATTGTCGTTGGGGGAGGGGAAGCATACAGTGCACTGTACGTTTTGCTATTTAGCAATAATTGCATTTCATTGTCACTTTGAACACGTTGTGAGCTTTTGTGATGGTTTAAACTGTGTGTACTATACTTGGTTTGTCAACACAACATACAGTTTGTACTCCAGATGACCCTAGCTATATGTATCTACACGTGTGCACATGTAGGCCTATAAGGCCGTGTCCGCATTGGACTTGTTTTTCAATAAGTTTAACCAAGACGATGGTAAAATGAAAAATGGCGAAATATTACTGCTGCTGCATTTGGACTTTTCGACACAGTATGACTTTCATGGCCTAGACGTACATTTGTACACTTCCAGGACGCTTTTACCGACTCGATGTGTCCGCATTGGACTTATCGTCTCGAAAAAAGTCACCTGGTAAATTTTCCTGGGCAGCAGTGACCAGGAAAAGTAACCACTGGACTCAGGGAAAAGTTACTCAGAGGGAAAACTTCCTAGGCTGTCCGCATTTGACTTAAAATGGGAAAAGTACCCATCGTTTTGGTAAGTTTGACCCCAAAAATCCAATGTGGCCAGGCCTTAAGATAAGTCGTCCCTGGCGGTAGTTACCAGTTTCGCCTAACTGGGAATTAATTTTAGGGTGCCGTTTCTTTCCATATAACACCCTCACCCCTTCCCCTTTCAACGCCTTCCCACCCTCGCTCCCTCGCTCCCTCGCTCCCTCGCCCCCCCCCCCAGTGAGGACACTTCATCTCTGTACGAGTCAATTTTACAATTCACCCCCTGACCAGGACTTCAACTTCAAAGGAGCATTCCGGCTGAGAAATATTCCTCAAATTCTGCCCATCAGAAAACCGGTGATTGATTGATTTCATGCCAGAAAATGACCAAGAAAAATCCCAGAACCAGAGCGTAAACAGAAGCCCAACCCAATGTCTAGGCTGTAAATTTAGTCAACACACACACCCTTTAAAGACACTAACACTAACAGAAAGGAGTATTGGGGAAAGATGATTTTTGTCAAAAATCTCCACTGTCATCATACTTTCAAGAAAATAAACAAGGGGACTTTTTGAAATAAACTTTCAAGTCAGGGAGATGTAAATAACGACTGGGTTGGAGTGAAATTTTGTCACCCATGATGAACTTTGAAAAATAAATATCCAAGTCTGAAGAAATGGTTTTCCTGAAGTTTACTTTTTATCAATTACTTTCTCAAAGAAACAATATTTTGTTCACACAGTTATCTTGAGAGACTGCTCTTGGTACAAGTACAACACTTAAAGTGAGTTATGCAAGAATGTACAAGAGAATGTTTTGACCAAAGAAAAAACCTAGTTTTTCCATCTGTATGCTTGTTCTTTCAAGTCTTTAACAAACACAACATCTGGTATGGTGCCTAATGACCACTGAAATGAAACAACCAAACTTGGGATGAGAGGAAAATCATAAGGGCCTTATCCGGATACAAACCTGAGATCTCTGACTCACCAGGCAGATGCTCTACCATACTCCCTCAGGTATATGAACCCAGATTTTCTCTCGGTGTCACATGGGAGCGCTACTAGGCCCTTACCATTTTTCTCTCATCCCAAGTTTGGTTGTTTCAAGCCTTTGGAAAGTTTAGATGGATGAGGTAAGATTATTCACAGACTTGGGGACTGCAATTCATCACAGATCTAGGGGGAGCATTTCTTGCACTTTCAGGGGGCAACAGGGGTCTTCTATCAGTCACGGAGATTGCACTGAACCCCAAATCATTAACACTAGGATACTCAGGTACTTCTTTAAATGTATGGTAAAACACTGAGAAGCAATAATGGACTAAACGTCTGCCTATACGGTCATTTGGAATGAAAAATAAAAGTGAATTCACTGAGTTGACAAATTAATTAATTCCAACATTTTGGGTGTTTTCAAAAATTAATTTCAAAAATTAACTTCGGGTTTTAAACCATTATAGACTTGAACCATGGTGACTTGAAGTTATTTTATGACAACAAAAAGTACAAGCCATTAAGATTATGGCACTGGTCATCAATGAACAAGTTTTAGTGGTCTTGTTTGATATGCCCTTTGACTTTATTTATCCCAGACACCCAGACCAGTGATAAATGAGGTACCTGGTGCCAGTGAAGCCAAACCCATGGTTATGAAATGTCAAGAAAAACACCATCAAAACTGCCATAATGGACACCAATAACGGTCAAGCAAATATACACAGTTACCAACAGGAAGGGAACCCTGTTTTTATGTGTATACGCAAACCATGAGCTGTGGGAAAAGGACAAATAAGCTGTGAAACGAAATGCAATCATTTCTGAACGAAATTTAGGTTAATCTTAAATTCAAGATGTCATGTCCATGCTTCTTTTGGGCTTTTTGGCAACAATTCAGGGTTATACCGATATACTTAAAATCAAGACAATTTCTCCCTTCTCTGCTGCTGAATAAGAAACAAAATAAACTGCCTCTACAAAATAAGTAATCAACACCTTCTGTTGAATAGCACAGAACTCTAGAAGGATATTAAAGTTACTTGTGTGTATCTTCAAGAGAGTTCAAATTGGGACATAGGCCTATACAGGTAAATGGGCTCCTTTCTTTTTGATAGGTGTGCCAGCCATTTTGCCAAATTACCAGTTTCTAAATTCTATGGATGGCTAAGAATAAACTTTTTGGTAATTAATGCCTCTGAATACAAGAGAAAACAATTAATGCTTAGGAATACAAGAAAGCTCTTACATTTTTAGTATTTATTAATGCCTCGTTTGCTGTCCAAGGCAGTGAGACTTGAACTGTTGCTAAGTGAAAGTGACTTAAGCCGCGTCCGCATTGGACTAAATTTTGTAAAAGGTTTCCGCGGGCCGCTGTAAACATTCCATCGTGGTAATTCTTCCGTGCGTCCGTACGTGGATTTATTTCAGGCTTTCCGCCGCGTAATCTTTTACAATGCTGTCGCCCCTAAAACTAATGAGGGCGTTCTACAAACGATCGCGTAACGTGACACCGGATGTTCTGCTGTCTTGTCTGTGTGAAGAAAGCGCGCGTATTCACTCACATGACCGTAAAGATCGTTTTACATTACAATGCCTGTCCGCACGGGACTATAAAATCTACAATGTAATTCTTCCGCGACCCAGCTCGCCCCGTAAGAATTACAACGACGTAGCGGAACAATTACAATCGACAGTCGACACATTACAATTTCGGGTGTTTTCCGGCCGTCCGCATTGGACTAAATTTGGTAGAATTTACGGAGCTCTCCGTAAGTTTTACCAAAATTAGTCCAATACGGACACGGCTTTAGCTTGTTTAGAAATCTTACTCTGCTAAAGTAAACTGTATTTTAATTTGTTTAATATAATTCACTATCCCCAATGTCCTTAAAAAGCACTTTGTTTAAGACCCAATGACCTTCCTAATTAAACCAGAAATTCCATTTTTGATATTTACTTACAAGTGATTTATATAACTTGTTTTATGAGTTTACAAGACCTATTAGGGGAAGCACTTAAATATCTGAAGTGCTTCTAGGGACATTAACCTGGACATAAACAAGTGTGGCAACTAAATGGCTCTTAAATAATTTGTCCTGGTCTTGGACCTGTCCTTAGTGGTGACTGAAGGGTCATTGTGTTGAGTGACTGACCTGGATTGCTCTTTCTTGAAGTCATAAAACATTTCGTGGAAAATCAGAGAAATACTTGGTTTTAGAGTCCTTGGAAAAATGGGTAAAACTGATACTTGACAACAGGCAGCTGGGAGACAAAAGGGGGAGGGCATGGGGGGAGGGGGAGGGGTGGGGGGGGGGGGGAGGGGGGGTGGATTTATAGTTTCATTATATTTTATTAAAACAGATATTTGTACAGTACAGTATCACGTAAATGTGAGCAAAGAATGTCGTATTTTTATTTTTATTATTTAAGCACCTTTCTGGGGGTACTTTTGTGCGAAATATATTAGTCAGAAATGTCTATCTTTTTTTAAAAATACAAATGGAAGTTTAATTTGTGTACAGAAATCATTTTGTATAAGCCACAGGCATTTAGGGAACATTCGTTTTGCAAAATTCAAGGCGATATTTTTGTGTTTCCCTTTAGAAAAAAAAGTAGTATCATGACGTGCTGGACCCTTTTTACAGTGTTCTGTGTCAAAAGCAATTCTTTACACAGATTTTTCTGGAGTTTAATGCCAGGCCCCAAAATTTACAGCAATAAAACCTGGGTAGAAAAATAATCAAGTCTTGGGGTGAAATATCTGGGAGCTGGTTACTATTAAATCACAGACTATTTTAGGCTTCTAAAAGTATCACCAGTTCTGATGTGAAAACATGAAGAAAAAAACATGAAGACAAAAATTGTGGAAATGTGAAAAACAATATGCGTTTAATATTTCCAAAAAATGAAAAGCTAAATGCACTCCCACTAAATTGATTCTTGGGCTGACCTTAACACAGCAAGAAACCATACTCATCCCAACCATGTGTCCATATTATCCTGCATTATTTTAGCAATGCCCACAACATCACTGGTTTTATTAACCATATGGAATTTTACTTGAAATTTAAAAAGTCCCTGCCTGGGCCAAACTTTTAATTCGTGATCGGGCATTTCCCAACAATTTCCTCCAAATCCTGTAGTTTAAGGCAAAATTGCGATAAACAGGAAAGGTTAAGTTTGTTCCTTCCTTCACAGTTTCAGCATGAGGGAAGTAACGGAGCCAGTATCGTGACTTTTGTGAACCATCCTCAGACAAATTTATTCAACACATGGGATTGGACAGGTTTATTGCAGGTGTAAAGGTGACAACAGATGATGTTAACCCTGTGCTGACATTTATGTCCACACCTGCTTTACTGTGCCTTAAGGCGAAAATGTCTCAAAATTCACACCTGGCTTCGAAAAAGATTTCTGGTAAATCTGATGAGTTTTCATGCTTAAATCTGCCTCTGTGGCGGCAGGGATAAAATGGCCACCTGCTGGAAATGGCAATGGGACATTTCCTTGATCTGGGAAAGGGTGAACCCCCAGACTTTTTAAGGGAAGGGAGCATTAGAACAATGAAATGGTACAAATAAAAGCAGGATGATGAGTCAAACTGCTTTAAAAATTCTAGATGTCATTTTTGCATGATATTTCTCAGTGTAAAACCACTCAATTTGGCAAGTGATAAATCTGTAAAGCCGAATAAGGGCAATCCAAAGTTGTCAACATTTTCTCGGGTCTACAGAGGGTAGTATTTTTCAAGAACCCCTCCTATTGAAATACTACTTACATTTTTTTGTCAACATTTTAAAGTGTATGTAAAGATGTTCACGGCCCTCCACCAACCCCCCTCCCTACGCTCTGTAGACCCATGAAAGGACATTTAAACCAAACATTTTTACCAGAGCACATACATTTTACATATAGGCCTACTTATGCATCCACCCCTCCTCCTCCCCACCCCTGACTTAAAATCCTGCCTGCCAAGTGCCAACAAAACACTCTACAAGTTTTATCCAGATTTCTGTCAGAACTTACAACAAGAACATTTGACTGAATGGTGCACGTGGCCGTGGTTAAGTCCTAACCACACGGTGCCCTATCATCTAAAACTGGACTCAAGCTCAAATCTGCAACAGTTGAATTATTCCCCAAGAAGCAATTTACTGTTTCTTTCAAAACGAGACACTGATACAAGTATCAGTTTACAGTCATAAGCTGGTGTGAAATGGATTTTTGGGAGGCTGGGGGCAGCACCAAAAGTATGAGCTGCTCTTTCTTTGAAGGCTTTTGTAAGTGTGTCAATCACCGTTTCTTGTGTTACCCGTGCATACTGCCTGAATATAAATCACATTTTCACAACAAACTTTAACTATAAACAATTCCATCCAAATGCTATAATTCTGATTCCAGAGACCTGATGCAAAAACTTCCAAGAAAAATTTCTACAACAAAATCTTGTAATCGAATAATTGCACACCTGCCAATGTTTACAGCTTATCCAATCACTCAACACTACGAACCAGCGGGATACCTCTGTGTGTACTCAGTATATTCTCAAATCCGCATAAAGCTATCGCGCACAAATTGAGTAATGCAATTTTTCCGGCAATTTTACATTCACAATGTGTACGAATTATTTCAATTAAGAGCAGAATGAGCACTTAAAAGGGTGCACTGTCCCCACTTGAATAACCTGGTAACTGGGCAATTTTAACTTCTTTTATGGGGAGGGGGAGCTAAAGAGTATTTTGGAGCATAATCCTTAGACCAGTCGTTTGAACTTTGGGGGTTATTGTTCAGACCAAACTCGGTCATTTATACCCAGCATTTTGCACAGACTACACACACATGTGGCTGTCCTGAGCACATGGCATGGGGCGCCAAAATCCTAGGGGGTTAGGAAGTGGATTTGATTTGAAGAGGTCAACAGCCTAGGTATAGGCCTACATGTACATATGTACACATAGCTCAGCTAAAGGAGGTTCAGTAAATTATTCATATACAGTAGGGTAAGACAGGTCCAACAAGCTAATGCAGAACCAGGAATTTTTTTTTTAATTCCATATTCTGGTAAATATATGTATCACTTCAATTTCAAGGAAATTCATCAAAATCTTAAAATAAACAGTATTTTTAAGAATAAAAAGCACCTTATTAGAGCAATTGGCAACATTTTTCTCAAACGTTTTATGTCTGGGGCTTTAAACATATTCCTTCTGAAAGTTACTTGAGTACAACCATGGTATACCACAGGAGACATGTTGTAAACCGCATGGTATTTCACACACAAAAATTGATTAATTCTGGTAGCTGCTGCCAGGCACGTCCCATTTGTCAATCAATAGGGACCAGATTACGGAGCAACTCGGCCAGTTTGGATCTCTGGAAACAATTACTTGCACATAAATTCTTAAAAACAGTAGCAGAAGTAGTTTAGAAGTCTTTTTAAAGGTCTAGAGTTGTTGTATTCTGAAGAAAAAAAATGAATATTTCAATAAGCGGTGGGAATTTTCGTTTAATTCAGTAAACATTTTGAAACTCTTTCATGTACACGTACCGTTTAACCGTTCGGCCATCATTTTAAATGTTGGTGGCTGTTTTTTTATAGATGCACGTAGAAGTATACACCACCCAAGTCTACCAGTACCAAAATACACTAGTAGTACATTGTACATTAAATATAGACACAAAGTTGAAATAATCCCAGGGCTGCAAAATCCGCTTTTACTGATAACAAATAACCCTCTGAAAACTATTGAAAATTCTTTAAAATTGGGCTTTGTGTAAACATTCAGCAAAACTGTTTTTTTCAAAAACAAATTGGTTAACTTAAACGGTTAACCGGTTAAATGTCCCATCTCTAATTTCAACAAAGGCCAAGTTCTTGCTAAATAAATTCATAAAATACATACATGTACTCCATAACAAAAAAAAGTAATGAGCTGGTTACAATTTGTTTTAGCCATCTGTGAAACCAGGGTGGTCTTTACACCTTGGCTAACCCAACACAATACAGGTGTGAGAAGTGTATACCTGTGGGATAACCTCTGGGGACCTCGATGTCTCAACAACATTACCTGGTCTACACCGACATGATCCTGACAGATTGAACTTCAAGTAAGGTCTAGAGTTCTGCTGGCTGGCAATCCAGTAGGCCTATATAGGCCTTTTCCCACTAGAACGTCAAACCCCGGGGCGAACTCGAGCGGGGCCACCCTGGGGCCGCCCCGGGGTGACTCGCCCCCGAGTTCAACCCCGCGTCGATTCACACTTCTTGTTTTGAATCTCACCCCGGGGCGAACTCACCCCAGAGATCGGCACCTCATCCCTCACTTAAAAAAGTGAGAACTCGCCCCTGCCCATTTTCCCACTACCATTCTCGCCCCAAGGAAAGTGTCGAAATTGCCGAAATTTTTCAACCCTGGTCCCGAGCAGGGTTCAACGCATTTCACTTTTAAATTTAATTCTGTCCAAAAAAAAATACAGGAGACCATAAAAATATTTTGTGTGTGTTCACAAAAGCATGAAAACTACATGTAGGCTTACTTTTGGTTTACCAACTATACATAATTATTAGGCTATTTCATAACTAAAGCCAAACCCACAAAATACGAACATATTTTCAGAACTTCCAAACATGTATTACATTACTTTAAGAAAATAATGAACACTTTGTTTACTTTACAATTTACTATTGAAGACCACTCAAAAGTAATTCACACCACAAGTTCACACTTCGATTTTGGGAGGGCAGTTTGCGGTCAGTGTCCAGATTTCTATATTATCCTATCACAAAGGAATACGGAAAAACTCAAACAAGATTTCAGTTTTGCCAAACACAAAGGACAAGTAGTTTAGTGATACCTCTATCCCCAAAAGGCACTGCAGACCAGATATGAACCAATAACCATTTCACCAATATCTCGCGCTCCGATGAATTTGGGATTAAAAGCTCTCAGGGGTAGTGTTTGCAAAAAGCTGGGACTCAAAGGAGACGCTATTATTACAATGTAGTTTCAAAAAACGAAGCTTGAGCGTGTTTTCTTACTGGTTTTTATGTCAACTGTAAAAGCAGATGTAGAAAGACTTGACAAATTAGGGTGGCTATTCTTCTGTGGTCAATAACACGACCTGAGGAATTATTTTACCCCAGGGGATCTTTGAGAAGTGTTTTCTCTGGAGTTTTCTAAATATTGTTGCTATGACCATGGAGGAAGAAACACATGACTTTGCAAGTGATCATATTTTCAGTGTAAATTTTCAATATCTAGATATTATAGAAAAGTGCAGTTTGCCTCATGCCCGAAGGATGGCTAAAGGAAAAATTAAACATCAACTGTTTTTATTTCAACAAATTGATCCCTGTACAAACATATCCCATTATTCGAAAAAAATTATGACAAAGTGTACAAAATAAGCCACATCTTACTCTTAGAACCAACGATTTTCCATTTCGTCAAAAAGTATTTGATTTTAACAATAACAGAAAATTGCTAATTGCTTTTTATTGATATGATATGTACTGGTTTCTATATTGTTTGGGTCAAATAAATAATGTCTTCATCTAAAGGCCTGTTCGCATTGGACTTTTTTGGGGGATAACTTACCGAGACGATGGGTACTTTTCCCATTTTAAGTCCAATGCGGACAGCCTAGGACGTTTTTTTCTCAGTAACTTTTCCCGAGTCCAGCAGTTGCTTTTCCTGGCAAACTGCTGCCCAGGGAAATTTACCAGGAAACTTTTCCCCGGAGACGACAAGTCAAGTGCAAAACACAGCGAGTTGGTAAAAGTGCTCTGGAAGTGTACGTCCGAGTTGCGAAGGTCAAACTGTGAAGGGACACTGCGCATGCTCTACCATGGTCTTGGTAAAATGTTCCCGTGTCAAAAAGTCCAAATGCAGACAGAAGTAAAATTTAGCCATTTTTCATTTTAATTTATACCATCGTCTCGGTAAAACCTCCCGAAAAACAAGTTCAACGCGGACACGGCTTAATACAAATGCTCATGGTCAATATCACTGCATCAGAAGACGTCAAAAATCTAGGCATGTTTTTTTGTGTTGAATAAATGGTTAAAAAATGTTTGGAAATGATTTTTAAAAGCACCTTCAGTTGGCAATTTCACCCAAAAAGGTACCATTTTAAAGGGAAAAATGTGGTGCTTATGCTATCAACACTTAGTCAGCTTTTTCTTGTCAACTCATGAAGTAAAATTTTGGGTCACTGCAAATGATGTATAGACCTTATGCATGGCGGCCATAACAGTGCCTACTCGTGCATGACGCACTGTGACTGCCCTCTATCATGGCCGCCGTGCATAAGGTCTATTGGGTCTTCAAGCCAAAACCAGGTTTCAGAATTTGAAAAAAAATGAGACCTTGTTTTGGCTTGTTATTTTCAGTGAAGTGAAAAATGATTGCCTCTACACAACCCACTCAATTTCCAACTCGAAATCCAATGTATGAGTACTTCAGTTAAACACAGTTCCCCGGGGTGGTAATGCTCAATACAAAACAGGATCGCACAAAGCCACCCTGTGTGCATATTTGAATAGCGTGCCTTTCTAATCCAAATTCTAGCTTTGATGTGTAAACTCGTGTCTGTTCACTTGTGATAAAGCCCAAGTTCTCTGTCAATGAGCTTTAAATAACCTTTATCTGTATACTGACGGTGCATTGAACAAATAGAACGTTTCTCTCTTACTACCATTGTGAACACTGCGGGTGGACATGCATGCATGTAGCCTACTATGGTAAACTTGCGCGGAAAATATTTTGGAAAGAATCGAGTACAGTGTAGTTGATCATAGCTTCAGACTAGGGTACATTACCATGCTCGGACACCCAGGATGTTCTTTGTTAAACATATAAACCATGTACAAATTTTATTTTGATTACTAAAAATTACTATAAGGTGGGAAACATGTCATGAAATTACTAAGGAAAAGCTTGGGATTTTTTAGAGTCCCATATGAGGTCCCAGTGAGTTTCCCTGCGTGGTAATCTTTCCCCCTGTCGGCCATCTCCCCCCACCCCCCAACCCGCTCCCCCTGCCTCTCGGGATACCCCACCTCTTGTCACTTTTCATGTGACAATATCCCCACCCCATGGGCAAAATTTAGGTGACAAAATCCCCACGTCTTGTATACAGATGCAAAGACATTTTTATTTTAGTGGGTCAAAATCCCCATCCCAAGCCCGAGGCAGGAAAAACATGACCAAACCCAAACCCAAGGGGTAGGGCAGCACGGGGGAGGGAAACAATACGTGCAAAATCAGATAAATGTTTTACACTTTGTGACTGTTATTTTGGTTATCCTCCACTGTGAAAGTAGCTAGGCCTACATCATAGCAGGTATTAACATGATTAATGTAGGTGGTTCAGTGAACAGTGAACAGTGAAACCACAACCCACAAATCGAATAAAAACCACAATCCAGTGAAAGAATAATGTCAACTGACAAGTGTTCACTTACCCGGGTTCTCCTGGGCAGTTGCCAGACGCAGTTGGGTCAACCACACCACCGCAGGACCGACTAAAATCAGCAACAGTCGCGAAGGCATCTTGCAAAAGAGTTGAAGTTGTAAATTGCAGTCAAGAAACAGTGCACGTTGAACTTGAACTGTGTTGAATGGCAAGTGCCAGTGGCTGTACTGTCAAAACACGCAGGTCGGTGTCAAATTTGGTCTTAACCGTGTTACAAAAGTCACCAAGTTGTTCACCCAAAAATGGAAAAAAGCTAGTAGACAATGTTGTTAGGAGTCCGATAGAACTCAAAATTGGGACGGCCACTGCAATTTGCAGGAGAAATCCGCACACGCGGAGAGGAAAATGGTCCATGTGCTGAATGAAAACCGCAAGCACGCGCGAGCAGGCCACATTGTGCACACTACACAGTGCGCTTTTGAAGTGTGCCGCTAAATCGCTGACAGGTGGACTCTCCCATTCGCACCAGGGGGTTTTGCTCTCGAAACACCAAAGCTAACATTTATTTTTACAAAATCCCTACAATGCAGAGTGAAAATTCTACAAAATTATTTTCATATGACCAATAATAAAATCTTATCGGAGTGATTAAAGTGGTCATATTTTACATAAGTAGACAACAAATATATGCAGAGCAAATATAGATACCCTTGGGACGAAGTCTAAAAGTCCAAAAAGCCCTGGAGATAAGTTTCATCCGCGTTTCCGGTACACAGTCCGCTCCATTCATATTTCTCGTGACGTAATCTGTGAGTGGTATGCGAACTTGGGTTTATGTGCAGACAGCCGAAGTGTGACGCACTTGCTATGATAATTGGCTCTAAACATCATGACCGCCGGAAAAAGTACATGTGGTTTCTGGTCGCGAGAACGAGTGCCAGTATCTTTCCGTGCGACATTCGTCAACAGAGGTCGCTATTTACAATGAATGGACAATCAAACAAATGTAACCGAGTTGGTAAAATAATATAGAAAATAGGGATGACAAACAGAGGCGTAAAATAATGCACAAATTAAATTCGATTCAGAAGTAGGTTTTATTGATTAAAAATTAGTTTCAAGGCCAGTTTGCGGAACGCTTTCTTCCAGGATCTTGATGTAGCGCTCCTTTCTCATGATGCCGTCCACTTCGACAAGGTGGACACCTACAAAGCATTACAGCATGCTTTGTCTCCATGCTTGACCGCGGAGATTATTTTCTTTGCGATTAACGCTCCTCCTCTTCGTCATGCTTCTCCTTAGCATTTGAAAAAAAATCTGTGGTCGTCACATTATGAGACGAAAATGGGTTTGTTGGAATTTGTCCATAACGATATTGTACAAGGAGTGCCCCTAGAGGACGTAGGATCAGGAGCGCCCCTAGAGCCCATAACGATATTGTACAAGGAGCGCCCCGGGGAGTAGAAGCGCCCCTATAGAGCGAGTCCATAACGATATTGTACACGGAGCGCCCCTAGAGAGAGTAGAAGCGCCCCTAGAGCGAGTCCAGTGCGATACTGTACAGTGAGCGCCCCCTAGAGAGAGTAGGAGCGCCCCTAGAGCTAGTCCATAACGATACTGTACAAGGAGCGCCCCTAGAGAGAGTAGGAGCGCCCCTAGAGCGAGTCCAGTGCGATACTGTGCAATGACCGCCCCCTAGAGAGAGTATGAGCGCCCCTAGAGCGAGTCCATAACGATACTGTACAAGGAGCGCCCCTAGAGGGAGTAGGAGCGCCCCTAGAGAGAGTAAGAGCGCCCCTAGAGCGAGTCCAGTGCGATACTGTACAATGAGCGCCCCCTAGAGAGAGAGTAGGAGCGCCCCTAGAGCGAGTCCAGTGCGATACTGTACAATGAGCGCCCCCTAGAGAGAGTAGGAGCGCCCCTAGAGCGAGTCCATAACGATACTGTACAAGGAGCGCCCCTAGAGAGAGTAGGAGCGCCCCTAGAGCGAGTCCATAACGATATTGTACAGGGAGCGCCCCTAGGGGGAGTTGGAGCGCCCCTAGGGGGAGTCCATAAAGATACTGTACAAGGAGCGCCCCTAGAGGGAGTAGGAGCGCCCCTAGGGGGAATTCACAACGATATTGTACAAGGAGCGCCCCTACAGGACGTAGGAGCGCCCCTAGACCGAGCCCATAACGATACTGTACAAGGAGCGCCCCTAGAGGGAGTAGGAGCGCCCCTAGGGGGAATCCATAACGATATTGTACAAGGAGCGCCCCTAGAGGACGTAGGAGCGCCCCTAGGGGGAATTCACAACGATATTGTACAAGGAGCACCCCTACAGGACGTAGGAGCGCCCCTAGAGCGAGCCCATAACGATACTGTACAAGGAGCGCCCCTAGAGGTAGTAGGAGCGCCCCTAGGGGGAATTCACAACGATATTGTACAAGGAGCGCCCCTACAGGACGTAGGAGCGCCCCTAGAGCGAGCCCATAACGATACTGTACAAGGAGCGCCCCTAGAGGGAGTAGGAGCGCCCCTAGGGGGAGTCCATAACGATACTGTACAAGGAGCGCCCCTAGAGGGAGTAGGAGCGCCCCTAGGGGGAATTCACAACGATATTGTACAAGGAGCGCCCCTGCAGGACGTAGGAGCGCCCCTAGAGCGAGCCCATAACGATACTGTACAAGGAGCGCCCCTAGAGGGAGTAGGAGCGCCCCTAGGGGGAATTCACAACGATATTGTACAATGAGCGCCCCTAGAGCGAGTCCATAACGATATTGTACAAGGAGCGCCCCTAGGGGGAGTTGGAGCGCCCCTAGGGGGAGTCCATAACGATACTGTACAAGGAGCGCCCCTAGAGGGAGTAGGAGCGCCCCTCGGGGGAATTCACAACGATACTGTACAAGGAGCGCCCCTAGAGGGAGTATTTTGTTTTTTTCATTTCCTAAAGGAAGTGCCCTTAGTATAGGTTACAAATTCAGGCCTGGCCTCTTTGCAAAACCCAACTCCATTTTTCTTATTAATCAGTTTGTGGTGGAAAATCCAATTTTATACATCGACATTAATTTAAAAAATGTAAACTTTCAAAAAAACAGAAACGACACAAAATTTGTGTTGTCAAGCATGTAAAGAAATGGATTTTCCTGTTCATAAACGTGACCGAGTCATAAAAGAAAATGATACACGACTCCGGACGCGGTTCTTGTATTTTAAGTCTGTGCCTGAAAACTCGTTGTAGATACGTGTTACGAGTTAAGGAGCATGGTCACAATTTAATTTATGAGTGGGATTTTCATGGCATGAGGCAAATCACAACTTTCAGTTACAAATGGATTTTAATACAAATCACTATATATATTGTTTGTACAACTTTTTGAAACACTTCCGTTGATCTGAACTAGCATTTTCAACTACGATCGACATCATTGAATCACGTTTTTTATTTTAGTGTAATCAACGACATTCATTTTTCCAAGTGTGGTATTTTACATTTCAAACAAAAACACTACACAAATAAACATGGAGAAGTAGATGTGTAGATGGAGAATGTCCAAGTATTTACATAGTGGAACTGAGACATAAGATTTTTTGGGTGAAATGTTTCCAAAATGTTTAAATTCTTGGGTACTACAAATTGCATTCAAATTTAAAGGCACAGCTCGCCAGCAATGCGCGCACGCTAATCTCGTGCCACGAAATACGCAGCTCCATAGCTAAGGTATGGAGTTGCGTATTTTTTGGCACGAAATTGGCGTGCGCGCATTGCTGACGAGCCTCTGCCTTTAATTTAGGTTGTCGTAAAACCATGGCGGCAGTGTGTACCAGACTAGTCTTGGCCCAAGACTACTCTAGTCGATATTGGTTTGTGTACGCGTTGGCCATATAGTGCGCCCTCTTACAGCACTAACGGACCAGTCTTTGCTCACTAGAGTAGTCTTGGGAATTTCTCCCGGAAGTTTTAACTTTTTCTTTGTTTTTGCCTTGGCTTTCCTAGGGAACCAATCAGCGAGTGACCCAAATACAGCAGAGCGTGGGAATGCAGCGAGCGACCCAAATACAGCGCGTCGACCGCAGAGCGTGACCCAAATACACCGCGTGCACGCGCTTCATATGGTTTGAAAAATATAAGGCGGCTTACAAGAATCATCGAACATGACCGTTTTATCGTTGCTAATATTTTCGGTGGCATAAGTTTCTTGGCAAATGTTTGCGAATATATTTACAAACATGTTTGCAAAGGCGTATGACATCGCAAAATACATTTGTTTATGAAGATAATTGCGACATTGCAAAAAAATTTGCAAATATACCTGTGGTATGCCATGTCCATTGTGTGCCATCATAAAACCCTCTGCAGCTATTTACATAAAACGGTACCGCCCCCAATGCTGAACTTCCGGGAGAAATTCCCAAGACTACTCTAGTGAGCAAAGGGCTGGCCAGTTAGTGCTGCAAGAGGGCCCACTACTGGGAATGGCCAACGCGTACACAAACCAATATCGACTAGAGTAGTCTTGGGCCAAGACTAGTACCAGACCGGATCCAACACTTTAGTTAAATCTACAGGTTAAAGGTAATATACACGTTTGGTAAACTGTTAAGAAAACATGAAAAGCCAATCATGGTTTTTGTGCATGAATGATGGCTCCAAAGATCGCCTGTAGATTCAAATAGTTTCGTCATTTTTCACTGCAGATGAAAACATTTCACAGGATACACTATGAACATCTAACAATGGAAATTGGGCACACACCATTGTTACTAACAATGGGGTTACAATGAACATGTACATGTTTTTGCTCATAGTGATAATTACTACCATTACCATCTTGATAATAAGAAAGCTTTTAGATAATAATTTAAAACTTTTTTTCGAGGGCAATCACTATAAGCAACTAACAATGAAAATTCGGCACAAACCATTGTTATTAACAATGGTGTGGGCCCAATTTCCATTGTTAGTTGCTCATAGTGAATTACCAAACCTGTATATTACCTTTAAAGGCACAGGCTCGTCAGCAATGTGCGCGCGCGCGCCAAATTCGCGCGCCGAATTACGCAGCTCCATAGCAAAGGCATGGGGCTGCGTATTTGTGGCGCGCGCATTGCTGACAAGCCTGTGCCTTTAATTGAGCTCAACAAACCGAATGATTTTCTTTGAGATCAAAATTTAGCCTGGCTGTTTTGATTGTTGGATGCTTACACAAGCATGCATGTCAGGGGAGAGGCTATAAGCCAGGCACTCCGTGCATGACGTAAACATCAATTGGGTACATTTCTTTCCATACCATGATGGTTTGTACACGGGCTGTGCACGGGAAAGGCTTACGTCATGCCCCGAGTGCCTGGCAGCCTCTCCCTGCATGTCAGGGTACAAGACAATATTTACATAACATGCAAAAGACCTTCTCTCAATCTACAATCCTTGAAAATATCAGTGGCGAGGCTGAAAAAAACCTCACAATTACTGATAAAAATGAAAATTACTCTGACTAGAAACACAGAAAACCAATTAAAAGCAAAATTGGGATTTTTAAAGCCCATTGTATCATTTGCAATGACCCAATTTTGTTGTTCATGAGTTGACAAGAAAAACCATACTCAAAGTGTTGATAACAATGGTAACAAACACCACATGAATTTATTTCCGTCCAAAATGGTATTTCATGCTGGAAATTGACAACCGAAGGTGGTTTTCCAACCAAGTCCAGTGCAAGGGACTTTTTTACCATTCACTTGTACACAAAATCCATTCATAGATTTTCAGAATTTCTTCAGGCTAGTTTACCAACATTCTTCCTTATATATCTTGCAAATGATACATAGGGCCTTTAAGCGGTACCAATATGTGCCAGGAAATGTGTTTGTATTGTGCTCTAAAAAACCCACTTCTAGGCTATAATTTCACAAAGATCACTGCCTCTAAACATCCCTGGTATTTTGTTTTTTTCATTTCCTAAAGGAAGTGCCCTTAGTATAGGTTACAAATTCAGGCCTGGCCTCTTTGCAAAACCCAACTCCATTTTTCTTATTAATCAGTTTGTGGTGGAAAATCCAATTTTATACATCGACATTAATTTTAAAAATGTAAACTTTCTAAAAAATAGAAACGACACAAAATTTGTGTTGTCAAGCATGTAAAGAAATGGATTTTCCTGTTCATAAACGTGACCGAGTCATAAAAGAAAATGAAACAACGAACTAATAAAATGTATTTTTCTTAAAGTTGCACTGTCCAATTCTAGGCTGATTTAAGCGTCAATATGTTTAAAGTTAAATTGCTATTTTCTAAAATAGAAAAAGTTATCAGCTTCTATTTGGTACCAAGAATGTAAAAATCCGTCAAGGATTAATGCCAGTCGATTAAAAACAAGAAATAATAAAAGACCACCCCCGTCTTTTATTAATCGACAGGGTTATGACATAAATGTGCGCGTACGTGTGTACATTGTACACATACTATGTACATGAGCGTACGCGCACATGTACAACATGTGAAGCCCGTTTTAAGAAAAAGGCTTGTATCTCCAATTCCCGACTTTGGAAATTTAAGTTTTTTATATTTTTCGTTACAGAGACACGTAAGCTTTCTAAATTCGTTCGCTTGTGTAAATTAATATTTTAATCCTTTCACCCCAAAACAGACAGTGCAACTTTAAATGTGCATTACCTGATATGTACCCATAAATGTCACTATTCATCACAAGAAATGAGTGTTGCTTTGTGAAAATCCTTAAATGCTAAAGTTTAACGCTGACAACACAATGTTTACCCGTTACTTTAGTGTTTTAGTTTTGAAAAGGTGCCACGTGCATCATGATTTTTGTGACGCGCATCGGTTGCGCCGTATTTTAAACAAATTTCGAGGAACACGCGCGCATATTTGGAACTTTTTTCTTGCGTGTGCGTGCGCGTACTTAATGGCGTTCAATACGCATTTTTTCCTACAAAGATGGTGTCTGTGAACGTGATCAATTGAACGTGTTCATCATTTTACCGCGCAGTATGACCTTTCTTGTAGAAACCCACATTTTGCATGTCGCAAATTAAATACAAACTATAACTGTGTGTATATTACATGAAGACAAGGAGACATCAACAGAACTGTAGAATGAAGAAAAAAAACAGATAATATTATACTAGGCTTTTTTGTTTTTGAGAGAGAGATTTCATGGTAACTTTTTTTAAACCTTCTTGTACACAGTAATCTTTAAATGTTGTCAATAGTAAACATGGTAAACTTAATGTGCACACATTTTGTTTACAAGGACGCCCCCGAATGCATAGTTCCGAGATTGCCCAGTTAACCCCGCCCCCTTGGATATTGTTGCTATGTGCTCACAAGCCATCGCAAAAAAATGGCGAGACTACGTACAAAGCAACGGGACTCAGCATGGAAAGCACAGATTCATTGGAGAAAACCCAAAGGTATTTATGTTTTGAGGTCGACAGTTACCGTAGCACTCACTGAGCGAAGGGCTAGTATTGCAGGGATGACATATCTTTCATAAAAATGCGCTTTCCTACCTTTGAACAGCGAATCCCCCGACATTGAAACCAAAATTCACCCGGTCAATGGCGCATACAACATACAAACTGTATGGGCAGAACATCGCGGATTGTTTGTGATGATTGCATCACTTTGACCTTTGTGGGCGATGTCTGCTAGCTCTGTTGTGATTGGTCGCGGGTTCGGCTTGATTGACAGGTCGGAACTATGCATTAGGCCCCTGACTAATGATGTATTTTGGCTGTTTTTTAGTGTAGTATGTATAGCTGGCAAAACAACCCAAATAGGACGGTGGCTTTGCACAATTTCTTGAAAGCACGGAGAGTTTCATTGTTTTCTTAGAACGTAGATGAGGTACTGAGCTGATTTATACACAGGTTTGTTTCAATCACACATGGACATAATGCCATTTGTCTTCAACCATATTTATCTCAAAGCCTTTCTGAACTCAATATATTTGCCAATTTACCACTTTATAAATTTGCCATTGTATTTTGTGTACAGTTCGAAACTCATACCCACCTTCCACCGTTTTCCACATTCATGGCAGTAACAGAACGTCGTCATTGGTTCATCTGCACTCCTTGTTTGCACCTGTTGATACAAATTAGGAAAAAAATCCAAGACTTGATTAAAACCTAAAAACTATACGCTTAAAAAAAAACCACCAAGTTTCACTCTGAATATTAATATAATTGCGATCCTCATTGCAAAATGATTCAAACCGGCCATTCAACACCGGCTAGCTCGGTGGTCAAGTGGTTAAGACGTCTGCCTTGTATGCAGAAGGTTGTGGGTTCGAGTCCCACCCGAGCACGCTATGAAGTTTTTTATAGTGTCTCGGGAAAGCACCGAGTATACAGTACAAGACCATCCCTGGGCATGAGGCGGAAAAAGAGAATAGGGTTGGGGGTTTAAATTATACCTGGTTGTAGGAGCAGTTCCTCTTGTGGCATTTGCCGCATTGGAGTAGATCCGTCTTGGTTCCCCCAGTAACAGCCATCTGGTGTTCCTGAATTGCCACTTTCGTGATGTTATCCCGTATGTTTTTTAGTTCTTTACTGGCCATTTCCTTTTAAAACATTTTTACCATAAAGAATAATGAACTGGAAACACATCCGGTCACACTACATGCCAATTTGCATGTGATCACACATCACTTTCAAGGTAATTTCATGCAATATCTCGCACAATATCTTGCACAATATCTTGCACAATTAGAATTCGAAAGCCTTTGGCAGCTAATCTTGAGGACTTAGTCACTTACCTCCGAGGTCATCTTAGCGATTTTATCTGGCGTTATTTCACCTGTCAGGACCCTCTTCCTAAGCTCAGGGTTGCTGCTGTCTTTCAGATTCGATACACGACTCCGGACGCGGTTCTTGTATTTTAAGTCTGTGCCTGAAAACTCGTTGTAGATACGTGTTACGAGTTAAGGAGCATGGTCACAATTTAATTTATGAGTGGGATTTTAATGGCATGAGGCTAATCGTATAGATCATTTAGGGGCCGTCCAAAGGGGTCAACATTTTCGGTTGGGGCACCCTGGATTTTTAATTTTTAATATGGTGTCAGTTTACAAGTCATCAAACTTGGGTGTGATGAGCTTGATCTGAAAATGTCAAAGGATATAATCTTCAATTTCTGCAGAAATTCCAGCAGCGTCACCGAGCTCCGAGTGATCACAGCCTTCAACTGTTAATAAAACACAACAAGAAAAGTTGGTAAAATATTCAAGTAGACAGATTCAGGCCATGACGCAAAACCACCACGAGGCCCTGCAAGTCCTCACAAGTCCGTGTGTGTTTGTTACAGCACAATCTATTCAAACAAACTACATCTAAACCAAACAAGACCTGGGGCCAATTTCATGGCGCTGCTTAAGCGCTAGCAGAAAACGTGTGCTTACTGTAGCAGAAAAGTTGTGCTAACTTTAAGGCTATTTCACGGCCGCGGCGTGCTTAAGCATGGGCGTGCTTGGAAACTGGCATTGTTGCGTCACTGAAGCTAGCAAACGTTTGGCAGTGCTTAAAGTTACGGTCTCCATGAAATATATAATAATACACACTTGTATAGCGCCATCTATCTAGATAAATCTATTCCGAGGCTCTTGATAGGTTTTCAAGGTTTTCTGAAGCACTGATGCTTCTAGGTAGCTAAAATTTCTTCAGGCTAGTTTACAAAATTCTTCCTTAGATATGTTACACTCTTATTCCATGAATCTGTAAAAAGTTTTATCTTGCAAATGATACATAGACCTTTAAAGATAGTATACATAATTGGTAAACTGTTACATATAGTTTTATCCCCCTGTGTGATTGAAGATATGCATGATTAAAACCAACCTGAGCAAAAACCAGCTCCGTACGTCGTCTAACTTTTGAGAAATCAGTCAAAAAAGGGTTTGCAGTCATTTTGCCCCAAAACCACTTCGCCCTGAACCATTTCGCCCTGAACCACGGCCTGTGTACGAAGTGGTTTTGGAGCGAAGTGGCAATTTAAGATCTCAGTAACACTTTTGCTACTTACTAGATACTTTAAGAGCTGCAGCAATCATCTCCGCACATTTCTCCCGGACAGAGTCATTTGTCCTAACAACCGAAGAGGAACTTTTAGTTTTCTCGGTATTTGTGCTTTTTCCATTATCGCCGCTACCATTCGGCAGAGGAGGGGAGGGTTCTCGAGAATCGTCGCCACTGTCTTTCTTTTCTTTCTGAGAATTGCTAGATTTGTTTGGTGCTGGTAAAAAAAACAAAGAAATATAAAACATACTTGCATAACAAGAAGTAAATCAGTTTTATTTCACAAGTCAAAAACAAAAACCCTCACTTCCGCCCAAGCCAGCAAGTTGAGAGACCAGCTCTGCCCTGGTAGTACTGACCCAGCTAATTCTGTATAACCACCCCAAGGCATACACACTGACTTGAGCCCAAGCCAGCAAGTTGAGAGCCCAGCTCTGCCCTGGTAGTACAGACCCAGCTAATTCTGTATAACCACCCTCAAGGCATACACACTGACTTGAGCCCAAGCCAGCAAGTTGAGAGCCCAAGCCAGCAAGTTGAGAGCCCAAGCCAGCAAGTTGAGAGACCAGCTCTGCCCTGGTAGTACTGACCCAGCTAATTCTGTATAACCACCCCAAGGCATACACACTGACTTGAGCCCAAGCCAGCAAGTTGAGAGAAAAGCTCTGCCCTGGTAGTACCGACCCAGCTAATTCTGTATAACCACCCCAAGGCATACACACTGACTTGAGCCCAAGCCAGCAAGTTGAGAGCCCAAGCCAGCAAGTTGAGAGCCCAGCTCTGCCCTGGTAGTACTGACCCAGCTAATTCTGTATAACCACCCCAAGGCATACACACTGACTTGAGCCCAAGCCAGCAAGTTGAGAGACCAGCTCTGCCCTGGTAGTACTGACCCAGCTAATTCTGTATAACCACCCCAAGGCATACACACTCACTTGAGCCCCAAGCCAGCAAGTTGAGAGCCCAGCTCTGCCCTGGTAGTACTGACCCAGCTAATTCTGTATAACCACCCCAAGGCATACACACTGACTTGAGCCCAAGCCAGCAAGTTGAGAGACCAGCTCTGCCCTGGTAGTACTGACCCAGCTAATTCTGTATAACCACCCCAAGGCATACATACTGACTTGAGCCCAAGCCAGCAAGTTGAGAGCCCAGCTCTGCCCTGGTAGTACTGACCCAGCTAATTCTGTATAACCACCCTCAAGGCATACACACTGACTTGAACCCAAGCCAGCAAGTTGAGAGACCAGCTCTGACCTGGTAGTACTGACCCAGCTAATTCTGTATAACCACCCTCAAGGCATACACACTGACTTGAACCCAAGCCAGCAAGTTGAGAGACCAGCTCTGACCTGGTAGTACTGACCCAGCTAATTCTGTATAACCACCCTCAAGGCATACACACTGACTTGAACCCAAGCCAGCAAGTTGAGAGCCCAGCTCTGCCCTGGTAGTACTGACCCAGCTAATTCTGTATAACCACCCCAAGGCATACACACTGACTTGAGCCCAAGCCAGCAAGTTGAGAGCCCAGCTCTGCCCTGGTAGTACTGACCCAGCTAATTCTGTATAACCACCCCCAAGGCATACACACTGACTTGAACCCAAGCCAGCAAGTTGAGAGACCAGCTCTGCCCTGGTACTACTGACCCAGCTAATTCTGTATAACCACCCTCAAGGCATACACACTGACTTGAGCCCAAGCCAGCAAGTTGAGAGACCAGCTCTGCCCTGGTAGTACTGACCCAGCTAATTCTGTATAACCACCCCAAGGCATACACACTGACTTGAGCCCAAGCCAGCAAGTTGAGAGACCAGCTCTGCCCTGGTAGTACTGACCCAGCTAATTCTGTATAACCACCCCAAGGCATACACACTGACTTGAGCCCAAGCCAGCAAGTTGAGAGCCCAAGCCAGCAAGTTGAGAGCCCAGCTCTGCCCTGGTAGTACTGACCCAGCTAATTCTGTATAACCACCCCAAGGCATACACACTGACTTGAGCCCAAGCCACCAAGTAGAGAGACCAGCTCTTCCCTGGTAGTACTGACCCAGCTAATTCTGTATAACCACCCCAAGGCATACACACTGACTTGAGCCCAAGCCAGCAAGTTGAGAGACCAGCTCTGTCCTGGTAGTACAGACCACCCCCCGAGGCGTGAAACTTTAGTTTTTGTCAACCTTACTGTGGCATGTCGACGTGAATGTCGTTTAGCGATTTTTAATGCAGTATCTTGTTCCAGTTTGTGCTTGTTAATACGATTGTAAAGTTATTTAATTTATATAGGTATTATTTTATTGTTTTATGAGTGTTTACAAGGCTCCAATGGAAACCAGTTCTAGTCCACTTTTTGGGGACATCCTTGGTAAATATATAAAATAAATTCACGACAAGGAGTTAATTTTAAGTTTCCTGCCATGAAGAGGTTAAAAAAAGAAATAGACCTTATGCGTAGCGGCCATGATAGAGGACAGGTTTTCATATTTAAATGATGTGACAATAGCTTCACAATGTGCCTACTCGTGCCTGATGCACTGTGACAATGTGACTGCCCTCTATCATGGCCGCTACGCATAAGGTCTATTCCTAGTTCACCTTGTGCAGGCAAGAGCTTCTTCCAGGCTTTAATGAGTGACTTGGCCAGTGTGTTGATTTCATCATTGCTGCTCTGTTTACGGAGGAAATTCACTGACATACCGATCCTGGTTTTCTACAGTAGCAAGAAGGAACCAAATAAAATCTACATTATTTGAACGAATAAAATTTACAATAATTTTAGGCGAGTCTTTCCACAGTAAAGGGGCATTTCGGCAACACAGACCATATTTTCAAGAAAATACCCTTGTCTGGTCTCAAAATAAGAGAAATAAGTTTCAGTTGTTCTGAAGAGATAACTTAGGCCAAAAAAGGGTTACAAATAGTGTGACAACATGCCTTTCTAAAAACCCTGTGTAAAAATGTCCAATGTACGCTCGTAACCGGGACGGCCTAAAATGTAACACAAGTGTCCGTCCCGGTTACGAGCGTATAATGGAAATTATTTTCTCGAAAATATGGTCTGTGTTGCCAAACTGCCCCCTTTACTGTGGAAAGACCCAGTTCCATGAACTCTCTGGCAAAGAGAGACCCCTCATTACGTCATAAAATGAAAACACATCTGATAAGAGCGACTTCAAATTTTCATAAATTAAGAATCGAGACTTTCAAGTTTAGACCACCAATTAATTACCTGTAGAATTTCCAAGGTGATAGGGAGCTCTTTTAGTCTACTGAGAAGATCCGTCGCATCTGCATTATTCTAAAGAAACCAAAACAAGTGCCAAACATCATGGAATGTGTCACAGAACCGGAACTTCCGGTAAAGTTGCGTCCCCCTATACACAGTGAGGACTCAAACTCCCGAAATGGAGAAATTCTCCCCTTCTGGGGAATTCTCCCAATCGGGAGAAGTTTTTTTCCCTCGATGCAGAGATTTTCACCCGATCGGGAGAATGATATTCTTCTGAACCATTTGCGCACGTATTTGCTCATTTGAGCATGCATAGAATTAGCTAAAACGGAATTGGGCAAAGCGAGGTAAGTTTCGCAAAAAAAACATTGAAAATCTATGTATATTTTGCTTTTCGCCGACAATTTAGCACCAAAGACAATCGTTTCTGGTGTAATTTGTGGTCTGTGCCTACCCCTAGAACTATGGGGGATACAGTATCCCCCATAGGTTATGTTGTTTTTTTCCAATATGGCGGCGCCTGAACTTTAAGATCGGACCGATACGGTTTAAGCTAGCGCAATAATCCGCTCCCCAATCGCCACCAAACTCCGTCTGATAGTTCTTGAGACACTCACCTTGCGTGTGTCTACGGAATTTCGGTACCATTTGTCCACTAAATTCTCCGAAAATAATGTTGGGAAATGAACGGGAACATGTGCGATGCATCCACATGCATGATTGAGGCATTCGGTAAAATGCATGTGGATGCATCACACATGTTCCCGTTCATTTCCCAACATTATTTTCGGAGAATTTAGTGGACAAATGGTACCGAAATTCCGTAGACACACGCAAGGTGAGTGTCTCAAGAACTATCAGACGGAGTTTGGTGGCGATTGGGGAGCGGATTATTGCGCTAGCTTAAACCGTATCGGTCCGATCTTAAAGTTCAGGCGCCGCCATATTGGAAAAAAACAACATAACCTATGGGGGATACTGTATCCCCCATAGTTCTAGGGGTAGTCTGTGCCTAAAGATGGCAAGGTTTTCATGATGATTATTGTAGATTTTATGCCTGTATTTCTCCTATGGTCGCAGGATTGTATATTGTAAAGCGTCTGCATCACTGAGCTCATGTGTTCTGAAGCCATATGTTCTGATACAATTGTCTCCCGATTGGGAGAATTCGCCAGAAGGGGAGAATTTATCCCTTTTAGGAGTTTAAGTCCTCACTGCTACCCCCAGGGCTTGGTTCCTCTAGTCATGCTAGTCAGACTAGCTAGTCAAACCACGCAGCTTTCGGGTGACATCTAGATCGACTATGGTTAGCCCGCCCGAACTTTCTCATGCATGTCACAGCATGGAGGTACGTAGGAAAAAGAAAACAAACGAATGACAATCGGGTTTGGACTACCTACCGTATCGTCTTTTAGGAGTTTATCTATCTGCTTGCCAATTTTTAGCACATCTTTCTCGCAAGACGACATGGTGGTGTTTGGGAAATAGCAAAGGAACTCTGAGAAAATAATGGTCGAATTTCCTTCCAAACAATTCGGAGCGCGCAGTTTTTCACCTCCGATCCTGCTGATTCGGTGTATGATTCTGAATGGCGCCCTCTCGCGAGTGCTCCAGCAAAGCCAGTTGGATTATTCCACTATTAGAATAGAATTTACATTCGTATATTTCTAAAAAGAACTTCAGTAACATATCATTAGAAAAGGGAAAAGTTATTTATAAAGTTGTTTTGAAAATTTGTCGTTAACATGCGGTAACTTTAAGCGCTTATGTTTGCAAAAAAAAGAAAACACATTATATTTTTAACAACTGATTCCCCTAATCCTAAAATGAAATATGCCAGTCACCAAAATCAAGATGTCGGGTGACTCGGGTTATGATGTTCCATCGTGGTGAGTAAAATAGGTCACAAAATACCTGATATTTATGGTTAATTTACGGCAAAAAACCCCCGGAAAAACATCTAGCACAATACATTTCGTTCTCCTTATTATGACTGGATTAGTCGATTTCTTTGAACAGGTCACCAAAACGTGGAAGTAGAGGTTAAAAATAGAGGTGTTTTACTAACACTTGATTACTAAAACTTACGACGTAAGAGGGCGCTGTTTGTGCCATTTCTGGAAAAATCAACCCTGGAAAAATGCTGCAAAAATTGCCAGCTTTTATACATGGACAAGTTAAACATTATAACGATAAGATTACCATACATGGACACTAATGATCTGTTTTAGTTTGATGATAAAAACACAAAATAGCAAGAATTTGAGTAGTTTAATGGCTTCAAGTTTTTTGTTAGAAAATCTTAAATTTTTCCACTCTAAAATTTTGTGTTTTTTTCTATCAAATCTACATTTACTGATGCGTTATAAGTTATTTATGATCAGCTATAAAATATTAATGATCAACTACTCAATTCTTACTCGAAAAATCATTGTCATTTGTCAAATCTTTCCTCTCTTTTATTAACCATTCAGGGCTGGTAAGCCCTTACCAGGATTGCATTTGGACGTTCTCAAGGACGGCAAGATGATAGAGGTCAGTTAAAAGTCAAAGGGTCTGACCTGTACAGGGAGGTCACATGATCTGCAGTGGTATGCGATCATACAGGGTGCTACAGTGATGAATCCTTCGGGGTTCGTTGTTTGGGCCCGGTATTTTAAGATTACTGACTGGGTTATGTCCTCATCTGAAATTTTCCTTAATTTTTTTAGCTCAAATTCTTCAAAGTACACGGAGTAGATTTTTATATTTTAAGACTCTTCATGGAAACGGAATAAAAAAGCAGGCATGTTTTTTTAAAATAATTGTTTTTATGGATTTTAAACACGGGGCTCTCAAGTTTCAATGATAGCAGTTTTACAATTGACCAAACTACCCAGTAAAGAAAACTATATGTAAATAAAATCTCTGACAGAAGTTTGTTCAGACATTCTTTTCTTCCTCTGTTTTAGAAAATGATGATTGATGAGAAGAACGTCTATTACTTTGGAAGGAACTCAATCGTCTGCGACTTCATCTTAGACCATGGTTCTGCTTCAAGAGTTCATGCTGCTTTGATGTACCACAAGCATCTCAATCGCTCATTTCTGATCGATCTTGGAAGCAGTAAGTATTTTCTCAAGAAATTAATCAGAAATTGTTCATATGTATCCTAATTTGTTTGTTTTTCTTTCAGTGGATGAAGTTCCATTCAAAGACCCAAAACCTTTTCCACCAGAAAATTTTTCAAAATCTAGAGTATTTGTGAATCATTTTCTAACAATTTTAATAAGATTTTAGTATGCCGAGAATAGTAGAATGGATCCCACAATAATTATAATCTTATTGTGGGCAAAAATTAGGTATTTTGCTTATGCTAAAAAGAAGGAAATTATAACAGAATTGTTAAGTAATATAGATTTTACTACATTTTACACTGGCACAAACAAATGTAATTTATTACAATTAATTCATAATTAAAAAAAATAATAAAAATAATTTATTGAAAATTTATTAACAGCACACGGTACATATCTTGGCTCGATTCGCCTCGAGGGCCACAAGCCCCAGCAGATTCCCCTAGACAGCACGATACACTTTGGTGCATCGACGCGCTCTTACGTGCTTCGCGAGAAGCCACAGACAGCCACGGCTGTCGCGCCCGCTGCCGCAACGGACGCCAAATCGCAGCAAGAAGAAGAGGAACCAGTTGGAGGACTTCTGGGTTTACCTGAAGAGGAAACAGAACTAGATGTACGATTTGAAGTTGTTTTTACTTTTAACATTTCTTAAGAGTGCTGAACACTGCTGCTACTTTTTGACCTAAGTGCATTTCTTACTAGGCAGGGTGTATAAGAAGTCAAAACAAACTTGCAGGCTGTTTTAATTTTTTAATCGGTAACTGCTAAGCAAAACTATTCTGTGTCAAACGTGGTGCTGATAAGCACAAACATTTATTTTGTATATATGTGAACTTATGTTCTTAGCAGCAATAGCAGAATACCAGTCAATACACATTTTGGCTGGCAACCCATTTTAGCAAATTAAAGCAATTAAATTCTGTGCTAAGCAAATTTTTGTGGTAGGGACATTTATTGTTTAAATTTTTTTTCCTGCAGAATCTGACAGAATTCAACACTGCCCACAACAAGAGGGTCGCCAATGCGGGATTTGACGAGGCCGCTCCAAAAGCAGAAAAGACGCGGAAAAGAAAAATCATCGGAGGTGTGGCGTTTAGCGAAGAAGATGAAATTATTAATCCCGGTAAGGAGTAGGGGTCAATACAGCAAAGATTTAAACTAAAGTAACGTTCGACGTAAGAAAAGTGTTGTCAAGCGTACGAGAGAGACATCTGTTTTAACAAGATTGTTATCATGTATTTACACTTGTTTGGTTACTTTTGTTTAAATACGGTCTTTTGCCTCATGTTAAAGGCACAGGCTCGTCAGCAATGCGCGCAATGAAATACGCAGCTACATAGCAAAGGCATGGAGCTGCGTATTTCGTGGCACGAATTTGGCGCGCATGGCTGACGAGCCTGTGAAGTTTGTTTGAATGTTTTGCATTTTTCATTTAACTTCCACAGAGGACATTGATCCTTCAGTAGGCAGATTTAGAAATCTCATTCAGACCTCCGTCGTTCCTGTAAAGGTAAGAAGAGATTTATTTTAATGTTTCTTATTTTGTTTTGAGAAAAAAAGCTTTGGGTGAACAGAAATTTCATCCCATGCCCAGGACTGGGCAAAAACTACAGCTTAGCACAGAAAAATTGTTTATCAAAAACAGGTTACCAGCTAAACTCTTGTGTTATCTGTTTTACTGTTGGACCGGTACTCTGCTAGTTTTTGCTACAGACACTGTGCCTACTTCTCCCATAATGTCAATATCTTATGCTATTTTGACAAATTTTAAATAAGCACTCGGCCTCATTTCAGATGCTGAGCATTGTATTACGTCACGCATCTTTTCGTTTGCAAATTTTATCACAAATGAAAGCACTGAGACCATCGTTCTGCGCCCTGAGCATCTTTTTGATGGATACCGGCGCATTACAAATATTCATTATTATTATTATTCTTCAATGACAATTTGAAATTTTCAAAGAGGTAATCAAAATTTGAAATCTTTGCCCCAACAGAAACGAAGATCGGAGGAAATTCCCAACTCCACTGCTGCTAACGACATGGTGCGAAGACTGCAGGATTTAAATTACGGCCATTCGCTCTACGACGATTTGCCGAACACGGGCAACGAACCCCTTTCGCCAACCAGCCTGGCCACCACGCCCCCGATCACGCCCCCCCTGGGCATATTCGGAAGCTCCACCTTGGGACTCATGCATGCGCCCAATCTGGCACCGGACGTCGATATTGCCCCTCCCACTGTAACTCCTGAAGCTCTGCCCACCCCCATGATACCCTCGCAAATTGCACCGCTCATGGGCGGCGGCGACTTGATTCCCAAGAAAAAGAAATACGCAAAGGAGGCGTGGCCTGGCAAGAAACCGACACCGTCGCTGTTGCTCTGAATGGGCGTGGCCGAAACTTTGCTCGGTCTTGATGAATTGATAGTGCTGCTGAATTCAAATGAATTGAATTAGCATCCACAGTGGAATCGTGTATAGAAAGACCAAGTCGCATGCTTCAGTTTCCATTTGGAGAAAAACCACACCCCAGTTTAGTTTGAAATCTACGAGACTGAATTGCACTGATGAGAACATTTATATTACAACATACTTTTGGTTCAAAAAAGTAACAATAATAAATATTATTCAGAAGTTGATTTAGACTTGCGTCGGGGAAATTGAATGTTAAGTAAGGTTGTTTTTTTTGCCCTTACCCGACGTAATTATTTTGTCGCGTTTCTTACGTCGGGTAAGGGCAAAAAAAAACAACCTTAACAATGAATATTATGTTCTAACAAAACTCTGCAATTTTTGTTACACTGTTTACAATGCAAAATAACAGCAATGTCGGTTTTTGGTTTCAACCATCACGAGTATTCATTATACTTAAAGGCACAGGCTCGTCCGCAATGCACGCGCGCCTTTGCTATAGAGCTGCGTATTTCGTGGCACAAATTTGGCGCGCGTGCATTGCCGACGAGCCTGTGCCTTTAACAATTTTACCCCTAGTCATTGGGCTGAAGTATTTTTTTCCCCAGTTGTGGCTGCATACAACTACAAATGAATTTTACTCATTTGCAGAGGAGCAATTCACGGCAGAGTGTCTTCCTTCTCAGAGGCACACACAAATGATTTGAAAATTGTTGTCTAGATCATGAAATCAGGAGGTTCTTAATTGCTGTACATGTATTTCACATGTACATCACATGTGTCATTCGTTGTGTTTGAGCCACATAACACATATGCAGCACGATATGTGGCAGAGGGTATCCCCCTACCATTGTTCCCCCATTGTGTCTCAAACATCCAAGGAATTCCTTTCAGTTGGTGTGTTAACAAAAGGGAAGAGTGTGTTGAGGTATGTGGGTGTTAGGGGGGAGTCCCTTTGCCACATATCGTGCTGGGTATAACAAAACATGTCTGTGTTTGTTCACAAATCCTGATCACCACATGCCAAAGATATACAGTAAACTCACTATAGCGCTGCTTCTCAAGGGACCGAAATAATTTGAGCTTTATATCGAGAAGAGCTTTGTATCAGGGGGTGTTATAACGAGAGTTTACTGTAAAAATAAAAAATAGAATACATCTGGACAGGGTTTCTGTATGAACATCATTGTAATTACTACAAGACCAGAATAGATGAAAACTATGACTTGTACTTACGCCAATAATACGATAAATTAGAGAAGATTTTAGAAACACGAAAATGCAAGGCCCGACTGGGATTCGAACCCAGATCCTTGGCATACATGGGTTCGAATCCCAGTCGGGGCCTTGCAATTTTCTCGTGTTTCTAAAATTTTCTCTAATTGTCAATGCTATCAGATACCACATAAAAATACGATAAATGTCAATTTTTATATCAAAAACGTCCGCCCAACATGCAGTCATTTTTTTGTTGTCTTTTTTATGATTGTGAAGGCTTTGATTTGAAGATAAATCAATAAACTCTTTGTAAAAAAAAGTGAATTGGTCTGTTGTCATAGTTCTTGATTCAATCCAAAGGTTCATGGTTTGAAATTAGTGATGAAATGGGGTGGTTAGAAGAAGGGGAAATAGTTTAAAGAAAATGTTGTACATGTAGTTTGTCTTTTGCATGGCACATTTTTAATGTTCAGTATTGACGTGTGTATCCGGCAGCCGGGAAAATAGACAATTTGGACTACATACAACACGTGCGCTAGCGATCAAGTGTACGGTATACGGCCGGCGTTCAAAAGTGTTTTCAAAAGGTACTTTACCTGTTTACTTCAGTTTTGAGCTTTCAAAAGAATAACAGTACGTACCTATGGGAAGGCGATTACAAAGGTACAAGTTGCCTTTTGCGTTTAAAAAGGCTGTATCGTCTAGCTAGCTAGCGCTACTGCAGCTGCATGCTGCAGTGGCAGTGCACTGTACGTGCTGGGGAGGGGCGGGGCCGGGTTAGAATTTAGGGGGTGGGGGATCGAATGAGTAGTTGATGATGGCTTTCGCCTTTATTTACAAACTAAATGAGACTGACTGAATTGTTTTCTAAGAAAATCTAGTATAAAAGTAGTAAATTGTTCCCACTCCTCAGTTTTAATTTAGGCTGCTGGTGCCTGATAAGTCATTATATTTTTAATAAAATTATTGATGATCTTCTAAATTCTTACAAAAAGTAGTAATGTATTGTCATGTGAATAACGTCTAAATTTGTACCTTCCCTTCTTCAGTACTTAGTACTTGACACACCATGGACCGGTACGTTACCGTTACCAAACGGACCAAGCCAAAGACCGATGAGTCATTGAAGCAGTCAACTGAAGACAGTTCGAAGAGGGTGCGGAAGGATGCTGCCTGCAGCTCAGAAGACGATTCACAAAAACGGGAGGAAGAAATGGGAGGAGCATCATCAACTGTAGTAAGTGTGATACATTTTTTGGCTTAATTTGTATTTTAATTTTGAGTTTATAACAAGTTAGAACTTGTTATAAACTCAATTCACAGCACAAAGGCTAAACTGCATGAAGCTTACAAATGTCTATGCCTACTTAAACATCAAGATACATAGGTGGGTGGTGCCATTGGCAGCTGACGGACAGGGATACTGGATAATCCCCTTAATCTTTGCAAAAGAGTGCACTGGATTTTTTAACAACACACTAGAGCAATGGCTTTACATCCCATCCGAAGGATGGAGCAATTGTGGTTAAGTGCCTTGCTCAAGGGCACAGGTACCAAAATATGTACTCTTTTTTTAAGGAATCCACAAAACGTATAAATGGTAGAATGACATTTGTTGTTACTAAAAACCTTTCAGAGTTTCCACTTGACTGAAGTGAAGGGTGACCTATTTAGCAGCCCAGCTGACGAGTGTCTTGCCCACTGCATCAGCGAAGACGTAAGGATGGGAAAAGGCATCGCTAAAATCTTTAAGGAGAAATTTGGAGGTGTCAAGGAACTTGTGAGTCAGGGTAAGAAAATTTGTGTCTTTATTATTTTTAATTTTATTATTACTGACGACAATCATTATAAAATTACAAATTTGACAGATTTTATCAAACATTGATAATAAAAGTAGCTCCAGATCACTGCTTAAGATGCCAGGTTTTGGGCAAGGCATTTTGTCATTAAATGTTTTTCACTGCCAAGAAAATGGGAAAAATACACCTCTGGGAGTTAGTCACTGACTCGAGTTCAAATGCACTCAGGGTCCGGTGGAGGCGAGGTAAAAATTGATGGGGATTGGGCTATTAGCTGCAGTGTGAAAGCCCATCATTAGTTTGATCTTCTTTTGATTCTCGTAATGACAGGTGTGAAACCAGGAGGAGTTGCTGTGCTCAGGAGAGGGAACCGATTCATCTACTATCTGGTAAGTTTGCCTTGGAACTTGAATCGAGACTTGCTCCTTATGACTTGGGACTTGAATTGAGAGTTGGTCTAAGAAACTTGAGATTTGCATCAGGACTTGCTCTTAAAGACTTGGGACTTGAATCGAGACTTGCTCCTTATGACTTGGGACTTGAATCGGGACTCACTCAATTCAAGAGTTGTTTCCATAACATTTTCTGTTGCAATTTCCCCAGGTTACCAAAGAGAAATATTGGAACAAGCCAACGTACGACAGCCTTGCACGAAGTCTGCGATCAATGGCCGACCACTGCGCGAGGAATAACGTCAACAGCGTATCCATGCCGCGAATCGGTTGCGGACTTGACGGATTGAAATGGGAGCGAGTATTGGACGTGATTAAAGACACTATGGGAAGGACTGATATTACGGTGACTGTGTACACGCTGTGATGTATGCGCAACTTTGTCAGCAAAAATACGCACTGTGACAAAAACCTAAAATAATTCGCTTAGCGGGAAAGCTAGGAAAACACTAATGGCTGGAACTTTCTGAAGCAGAAAATAGATGATTGCGAATAATTTATTATGTTCACTTCCGGATATCTAAGATTGTACAATGTGCAACAGTGGTGACCACTGCTAAGCATTTCGTTCAGGCGTGCTGAGCAGCGCCCTCATGCGGCGAATCAGTGTTCACAACGAATGCATGCAACTACCATGGCAGTTATCGACCATAGATTGGTTCGCTGATGCGATAGATATGCGTGGTAAGTGAACGATAATGACACCAGTGGCCAGTGAATTAGGTTAGGTGACTTTACACCTAATTTTGGAATGACGTGGCCATATTTTCGAAGCGTTTAAGAGGAGAACATTTAATATTTTTTGTTCGGGAGACAGTTTTTTTGTCTGGGCGGCAATATTTTTGTCCAGGCGCAAACAGTACCTCTGATGATTTCGTCTGGGCGGCGTGCCTGGACAAAACCAGTAGTGAAGAACACTGGTCGAGGTAATTTTGCATCTCAGGTGTCATAAAACAATGTCCAAAGGTTTATAACCAATGCGACATCCGGCCATGGTGTCTAATCACCATTGAAATGAAACAACCAAACTTGAGATAAGAGAAAACAAATCGAAAGGGCCTTACGATTTTTCTCTCGTCCCAAGTTTGGTTGTTTTAAACGTTAAAAGTCACCTTTGTTTTACTTATGTGAGTCAAGTGCTCTTAAAAGTTTTGGAGGATTTTATCTTTTTTTTATCTCTGTCATGACTTGAAAATGTTAGAAGATGCATCAGCAGAAATAAGACACTTCAAATTTTAGGAAACTTGTGTGTTCTTAAAAAAATTAGTCATTGAGACCTAAGTCCTAAAGATGATTTGACATTTTGACTAGTAGTCCAAAATGTATTGTAAATGATTTGTAAATACTTGCCAAATAAAGAGATGATTTATTTTCGTTTTGTGAAGATTCAAAGAAAATTGAAGAAGCTAATTGTGTCTTTCTCACTTTAATTGGCTCATGATACCCACATGCCTTTTATTTGTTTTCCAAGTAGATCTTTTCAAACTAAATTTGACCTCAAAGATTCACACTTTCTGATGGTTATATAACAGAAAAATAGTAGTCATTCGATATTAAAATCCCTTCGTTTTGATGCTGGTGTTAAGAAGCATTGAGGTCGAATTTTACAAAATCTTTGTTCAAAAGAAAACAATTTTGTATAAAAAAAGCAATTATGTCATAGGCACGTGTGGTGATGTTTTCCTTTCTCTATGGGTCAACAGAGGGCGCCAGACTCGCTACACGGTTGATAGATAATAAACGTGCACACAATGCATGACCCCGACCCGATTGCCAGG
Source organism: Henricia sp. BOLD:AAB3569 (assembly GCA_037783545.1). Taxonomy (NCBI): domain Eukaryota; kingdom Metazoa; phylum Echinodermata; class Asteroidea; order Spinulosida; family Echinasteridae; genus Henricia; species Henricia sp. BOLD:AAB3569. The sequence continues at coordinate 35,061 of JBBELK010001230.1, forward strand.
AGCAACCGGCCAAGCGATCGCCTCTTTTTCCCCGGTACGTCGCGTCGATCGTACGGTCGGTACAGTAATTGCACGCCGCGTTGCCCACGGGTTCCGGTGATCGATTTTAACTGGAGGGGATTTTATCACGATCGCTATAGATCGAAACAAGACGGTCATGGGAGGAGGAGAGACGTGGAAATATTTCGCCTTTCTAGACAGTTGCGATTTTTACAAGGTAGGCCTAAATATCTAGTTTTGACATGTTTACTTAGTTTAGTTTTATGGAGGAAAAACACTCGCCATGCTCACGTCCGTTCAGACTTTCTCGGTGTATTTTCATAATTTTGTGACATATCCATTTTATGGCATGACATGGTTGTACGTACATGTTTGTCGTAAATGTTTTGTATAAATTTTGTCAATGGTCAACTTTCTAAATTAATTGCTTAGCTTAAATCCTAAATTTCATAAAACCATCTTTTTTGTTGCAGATAATGGGTTTTCACTGAAAAATTCAACATGAATGAGAAAACCATCTGCCTACAAAGTATGAATTTACTTGCAAAAATCTAGGATTAAATAAAGATGCATCTTCAATTGACACCAGAGATGAATTATAACCTGTATGCATGAACTTGAAGTCTCAGAAATTATCACGATGACGGAGAAAAGGCTGTCAGTTGGTAAGTATTAAACTTAGATGCTTCTAAAGTTCCCCGCTATTTATCCAACATTGTTTACTCATGACATATCAACACCATCGTTAAATGTAAATAATTGTCATTAATGTAAATTTGAAGCCCGAATATGTCAGTTGCAGTTAACCAAAATTTTACTTAATGAGTTGACAAGAAAACCTGACTAAGTTACAAGTAAAAGTGTTGATAGCAATGATAAACACCATGATTTTGTTTCTTCCCCTGTGTAAAATGGTACCAACTGAGGGTGCTTTTTAAAAAACAAAAACATTGTCTGCTGACAATTTATTTACCATCTATTCAACACAAAAACCATGCATAGATTATTTATAGTAAACAAAGACATAGGCCCTAGGTTTTTATTTTAATTTAATAATTAGAAGTCATGAGTCATGTGTACTATTGCAATGAATATTATTGTCGGTCGCACATCCTGGCACTTTTGTGACCTGGTGTCATGCCTTTGTATATGGGCATAGCACCGTGACTGGAGTGAAAACAAATTTGTTAATGCTTAGATACGTGTACGTGTAGTCGTAGACAACGGCTTTGTTCATTCGCTGGTCACCATGGGCACACCGTTGTTTTCACTCCAGCCCTACCGGAAGTGATGTTGCGGCGACCGACAGAGTAGCGGTGTTCGTCACAGCAATTTTCCTCTGCATAGAGCGAATAACACACACTTTAACCCATTTGTCCGGTTGCCATGGCAACGGATGGACACCACAATAGCCAGGATAATTTGTCACTGATTGCTAAATAATAGCTTTTGTGGACACCGCCACTAAATAAACACCGACGTTGATACAGCTTTTTGTATTCTGTCTGTGGCGGCTTTTGACACAACCTGTTGAAGCCTTGTTTGCGTACGTCTTTAAGGACACTTCTGTTGATGAAAAATGGGGAAACTGGCTGCATGCATGAAGAACATAATGACATCATTTACTGTAGTTATTAATAGTGCTGGGGAAAACAGTAATAATGATCAAAACAAGCATTAATTTAAAAATGATATGCAAAATTGAGAATGTTATGCATGGTATCGGTGTGTTTTAGGCTCTCAAATTAATGTTAGTGTTTGTTGTGCATTAGTTTGCCTTAATAATAGTCTCATGACACAACAAAAAAATCAATTGTTTAATTTTAGTTTTAAACAGTGGTGGATCTGGAGGGGGAACGGTGGTTGAGGAGGGTTGCAACAAAGAAATAAATAAAATATTGCATTAAAAATCCCTCTCCTGAAACCTTTAAAAAGCCCTATAAAGTGCTTTAGAATGCAGGAGAAAGAACCTAAATTTCAAAATTTGTCGGACCCCCCTAGCAGGGTGTGTTTTCGACACAAAGTAAGAGCCACAACCCCACCCTTAACAAAAAGCCAGATCTCCCCCTGTTAAATAAAATGTTAGTAAAGTAAAATATTGCCACATAACAACCCTCAAATTATGGCTAAATATCTACTACACAGGTTGAGTGACTCAAATGTTTTACTAAACCAAACATGTCAAAAATATTTTTAGCCAACAACAGCCATTAAAATGGGATTTGCTGTTTAACTTGAGGGAAAAAAATGGCAAAACACTGGACTAGTAGACTATATAGGCTGTTAGTCTGGGGCATCACTGTTCACAGAAAACACAAAACTGACATTTAAATTACTGTACTTGGTCCAGTGGTAAACCATAATTCGGATTAATTTCCATGTTTTACAAGTTAAAGGAGCATGACCAGATCACATTTTTGATCACCAAATTTTGTCCATAGGTGTTGAGATTTTGATACCATATCATGTGTTGTATTTTTCTCACTACCATTCTGAAATTTCGCGCCTTTATTCGGTATATTTCCAGGGATATCGTCAAAAATCCACCAAATGAGTTCAGTGAACCAATTTCCACACCGTAGTGCAGTGATTACACCAACCTTTTTGCTTCCACATCCAAATTGGGGATTGCAAATTTCCTGTTTTTTCTTTCCATGGGTAGTATTTTGGGGAGGTATTTTGTACGATTGTTGGGTTTGAGCAAAATCCATTTTTTGAAAAACCATGAGCAATATGCACGTGCCAAATTCGTGGCATGAAATACGCAGCTCCATATCAATGGTATGGAGCTGCGTATTTCGTGGCACGAATTTGGCGCGCATTGCTGGCGACCCTGTACCTTTAAGCTAGTGTGAAGTTTTACAACCAGTAGCCTGTGATAAGTGTGTACATGTACTTTTGAAAAAGTAACAGATTCCAAAGTTTTGTGATAAAATAAATGATACCCACTGTTTGCACAAAATTGTGTTAAGTGGCGGTCGAGTTGATATGAAGAGTATAAACTGAACACCTGATCAAATGAGTGGCAGACGGTTATGTTGTCACATTCAGGGAAAAAATAGACTATCACATTTTTCTCTGTTAATAAATTAGGTTCCAAGGTTTTTGGGTTAAGCTCTAAACACGACTTGGCACTTCATGTTTGTTAAAGGAGCGTGTTCAGCTTTTTCCGGAAAATGGATTTCGTTTTAATCTAACAATCTTGTAATTAAAAGTACCTCTCCAAAATACTATCCATGGGAAGAAAACATGAAATTTGCAATCTCCAATTTGGATGTGGAAGCAAAAAGGTTGGTGTAATCACTGCACTGCTTTATGGAACCGGATAAATTAGTTTACAAAATATCGGTGCTTTTTTGACGATGTCCTTGAAAAGATACCGATTGAGAACGCAAAATTTCAGAATGGTGATGAGGAAAATGACAAATTATATAGTATCAAAATCTCAACATCTCAACATCTATGAGAAAAATGGTTTGGTCAAAATGTGATCTGGGCAAAACTGCAAATATTAGGGAAAGATTCAATCCAGAACATGAAAAAGATGTTTTATTTTAAAGTGTTTTGAAAGTCAATGTATTGTATGAAAAGTGAGTCACCAATTTTTACATTTTATTTTCAGCTCCTCCGATAGTCACCTCAGATGACTTGGTAAGTTAAAAACTGAAAAAAAAACCACCTTTTTTTTTCAATTTAATTTATTTTAGCCGCCATCGTGAGAAATACTGTACATTAAAATCAGAGGATTAAGTAGCCTGATCACAGTATCAAGATTCCTTTGTGACCATAAATTGTTATAATTGTAAAATGTAAAATCTGACAATTCAGTAAACGTCACAGTTTTTGCAAAAAACATTGTTGATAGTCAAGACATCAAAATATGCAGAACTTCATACAAAAGAGTAATTTTGTAGTATGGAGGCCACCACAAGGGCCTACAAGTCCTCACAAGTCTGTGGGTTCAATCATGTAACAAGCTATTAAAGTCAAATGCAGTAATGCTGTTCTTTGTTCATTCTCATGCAGGCCTCGAAATTTAGACTTTTTAGGGCAGAGCCACTTTGGCCTCAAAATTGTCTGTTATTTTGGGGCACCGAGGCCACTTTGCCAGTGCATTATACGGCAGCCACACTGGCCCCCAAAAACGGCATAAGAGGGGCCAGTTTGTTTGGGCAGAGCAGCCACTGGCCTCCATTGCCTCTGTAAATTTCGAGGCCTGCTCATGTAGTTACTGGACAGGATACTAGAAGGACTTGTTAATTTGTTAATATTATTAGTGGCCTTCCAAGGGCCTTTATTTCAGCACCGGAACATTCATGTCCTTCATTGCCATACTATAATGCCTAAAGCTTGTTGCTCCCGGCTCTCAAACCTCGCTAGCTACATCCCCTAATGTTGTTTTTAATGAGTTACTCATGAACTCAGTGGTAGCGAGTGCTATTTACGGATCAATTGTGTTCATTTAAAGGTTCCCTTTGTTCGTTGTCAATTCTGTAATGCATAGCATGATTAACTGAATGCATTAGAGATGGTTAATGTGTTTATCTGTTGATATGACTTCAATTTTGTCTCTTGGAGATGCATCCTGAGATCTCAGGGAATTTCCACTCTGCAAAGCGACGTAACAATACCCTGAGGAAATACACGCACATTTGTGGTGTGAGCCGGCTGTTGTCTTGAGCCAACTCACGCCCCAGTCATTTTGATGTAATTAAATGAAATTAGTCATGTTTTGGTCAAAATTCCAAATATCTATATTTTCTACAAATTTGTTTGAGTTTTTGTTCTTTGTCACGTTAATCATATCGATAATTCCTGCAACATTTGTGTCTACTACGCATTTTTTTAACAAAATTAATCAGAGGGATGCGGAACGAGTAACGTAATGTCCTGTTCAATAGAAATAGCGACCAATCGGCGAGCGCGTTAGATCGGACATGGACCGTGTTTACAAACTGCGCGCACGTGTGGCACTGGTAACAAGGTCGATCGTGGAAACACCGAACGCCACATATAACAAGCCTCATGATTGGTCTAGAGAGGCGACAAGATTTCTGTCGCTAGTCCCACCGCCAAATGGGGCCTTTTTCAACAGGGCCACTGTACGCAGGAGTGAGGGAGTGCGTTAAAGGGGCACTGTTGCAAGAGGATGTTGGAGATGGGGCTTATAAACAAATTATTCAAAGGCCAGGGTCCAATTTATATTTAAAAGCTATTGCAGAACTGCCAAACCTCCCATATTGTCAATTAACAACCTCAAAAATGTTTAGATGTGTCTGAAGTCAACAAATCAACCTATTTTCTATTGGGTCAAATTGAGTGCAGCTTGTGTGCAACCAGTTCCTACATGTACCCTTCCTCATTGTTCAAGTTGGTGCAAAATAATAAAATAAAAGCTGGTTCATAACTATTCTGCTTCTTTTTCTGCTGGGATATCCGATTTTACAGAATTCTTCTAGAAATCTTCTAGATTTTATGCTAGATTCAATTTTTTCCAAAAAATGGGGTTGGTCATGCTGGCTGCATGGGAAATTCGTACAGGTACCGGTAGATGTCTAGAAAGGCATATTATCACAATATTTTCTGCCCTTTTGGGGTTTAGGTTATCTCATCATAACAACAAAGTTTATTTTTAAAAACAAGATAAAGCGATTTCTATGAAAATAGTCTGGTTTACCATATGTACCCATTACCTGATTACTGTAGAAATATCCAATTGCATCCAAAAGCAAATGCCCCCACCCCTACCCCCCTAAAAAATGTATTGCAAGGCACTTCATAAATTTAATAGCGCTATAAGACCCAATTATTTTTAAAAAAATTCACACACTCTTTTTAAAAGTACTTTCAGGCTTGACAATCTTTGAGTGGATTGTAAGCATACAGTATAAATTACACTCATTTTTACACCTTGGACTAATATGAGCGGTTCCCAGGGATTTTTTCAGTGGCCACTTGTGAATATGCACTTATTTAACTAATTAATCAAAACAAAATGGTGTTGGGATTTTTTTTCGGACTGTGCATTCCATATGTTAGGCTAATGCTGGCAACATTTTATGCCTGTAAAAAGAGGGGGAAAAAAATATTATTAGTTGAACAAAAGTTATCAGTGGGATTTTTCACATTTTGGATTTGGCTTATCAGTTGATTTCTCAAAGCAAGAAGAATCATAATTTTTTTTTCAGTAAATTAGCTTTCACTCAATATAAATTAAAAGCATTTCATATCAAGAACCTTTTCTCTGCTGAAAAACAAATTTCTCCTCAATGTTTTATAGCTTTCAGTAATCATATGTGCTTCTCAACACCAACCAATTATTTGAATAATTTAGATCCCTCCGTTTCGCTCAATAACTAAGGTCAATTTACTCAGTTTGTTTCCGTTGCCATGACTAACAATAAATAAAAGCTTCAGGCACAGATCATTTTGCAAAGTTACGGCCTTTTCTGGGTTATATGATATTGACAGAGTTTTTATGAAGTTCAAAGTTTCCGTTTCCTGTGAAAATGTGAACGTTAACCTCGGTTTAATAAGCACTTGTGCTCTTTTAGTGCCCTGTACTGAAGTGTTGTAAACATATATACTTCTCACAGCTGCTGGAAACATACACTGACATATTTAATATAAATTGGCTTGGCGCGCCATGGATAAAGGTACACAAGTAATTTAGAATGACAATTATTTATCTAAAGAACACAACATCTGGTATGGTGCCTCTAGTGATCACCATTGGGATGAGAGAAAAATCGTAAGGGCCTTATCGGGATTCGAACCCGAGACCTCTGACTCACTAGGCAGATTTTTTTCTAGAAATTCTGGATAAATGACGACTTTTTAATTAGCACTGATAGCCAATGTATTGTGTCACATGTCTTTTTAGAAACAGTGACGAAGCTCTGTTTTTTATGGTTATTTGAAATTCCTCTACCGGTATTGATCTGTTCATTGTGTTCCCCATAGTTTTATAAAATAACTTAATAACCTTTCAATTCAGTTCCGTGTTCTGATTAAAACGAAATGGCAAAACAGTGTACACTGTAGGTGAAGCCAGATTTCAGGGTTTGTGTGAATTCAACTATTAATAAAAAAAAACTGAGCATGGTGATATAATGTTACTGTCATTTAATCCGAGCATGGACAAAGCAGGCCTTGTCCAAAACAAATTAGATTTTTGAAGAATCGGCACATTCTGCAAAATGGAAGGGCAAAGTGTGGGTTTATTCCAGGCTAGCCTTCGGCCGGTGTTAATTACAACATATGTGTTCAACTCCCTCGGAGATTGATGTGTACTTATGAACCAATTTCCGATCCGATTCCAATTTTGCCAAAACTGCATTTGTAATACAGACACTTGAAATATTACACCGTTTATTCTTTCAGGGTATAGTAATAAAGTTGAAGATTAAAGGTGTTGTGAGAAAAGTAAAAGGTGTCGTGGTTTTTTTTGTTTTTCTTTTGTTTTTTTAAAATGAGACTAAAATTGTAAATATTAGTGGCAAGGTTTGGTTGTTAAACCTTTAACCGTCAATTGTACAAAACTCTGTGCATTCGGGAGAACAAAAAATTCAGATTTCCCAAACTCAGTGGACATTTGTCCACATTTGTATTGAATTAACTCACCCCGGTGGTCCCTGCTTCAATATCCACATTTTAAAAAATTTAAAAACAATTTAAAAATCACTCATTTCTACTGGGGGAAAAAAATGACGATTAGAGGGTTAAAGAGCAAGAGTTAAATTGCCAGTGAAAATGCTCTCAAAAACAGTTTTAAAACGGAAAATAATTTTTCAGTAATTAAATATATTTGGTATCAAAGATGACAACTATGTTTGCATGTTGTGTGATTTTTGCGCAAAGCATTTGTTTCAACTTGTACTAAACACACATCTTTGGTCAATAATTAATTTTTCATAATTTTCTTTCATTACAAGTAGGGCCTTTTTGTCACTTTAATGCAATTAAAATTGTGATTGTTTTTATTGCTGTACTGTCGTGGGAATACCATATCATGATTATTTTAAGTGCTAAATATGATAAAGTGAATTTGTGATGATGCGGAACGTGGCTGTATTCTTGCGCATTCGTAGTTCAAAGGAAGTATCCTTTAAAAAAGCATGCAGCAATTATACGTGTGCCTTTTAATACTAGCTCATAATTACATACACGTACTAGATATCCAGTTTCTCAGCAACAGGCAAATTCTGGACATCATTTATGCACACTGAAAGCTGCAATTAGTGCGTGCAATGGGCTTTGCTGAAATGACGATAAAATCAATATTTCATGGAAATGCGTGGCCTTGGACTGCGGCTAAGTACGTAGTAATGCATGGTGCGATCTTGAAGTAATGGCTTGTGGTCACGTTCTCGTTTGATGGTTTGATTCTGTACAAGTTTCGTAGAAAATGCCGTAGGCTTATTCCTTGTTTTGTCATTACAGAGAAATTTGGATTACTTATAGACTGCCGAAGTGAATACGTCACATTTTGTTGGTTGCCTAGGCAATTGGATCTAAACTAAAAGTCATTCAACCATGTCCCAGTGCTTTTCCAATGGTACTTTTCCCCGACAGCCATGATAGTTTAGATCCAATTGCCATGGCAACGCACGTCACACTTCGGCTGTCTATTAGAGGGCAAAATACTCTAGGATATGAGAAGTTAATGATAAAAAACAAAGGAAATAAGAATCCACCCACATTAGAAAAAAGGAAACCACCTAGTTTTTGCATTAAAAAGAGACAGAAAAAAAGAGAAAAAGCACAAGCAAAAAAGAAGAAATCGGCTTAAATACTCCGTTTTCCTTTTATCTGTTGTTCAGACTTTTCCTGGTAAATACCAAAAATACTGTCCGTGACAATGTAAAAATTACATGAAAAGGATTACAACAAATCCTAAAAATTATACACGATTATGGATAATTTATTTTAATTTATTATGTTCAATCATTGACAATGATGGTGCCAGTTGATCAAATAGGAACTACAATTATAAGAATTTACATAATATAAATAATTTTTATTTCTCAAGGGTATTTCATCACCATTAATGTACATGGAAGGACATTTTATTAACTGGATTTCCTGTTATTTTTCTGATCCCAGGAGGATTTTCTGGCAACTGACGATATGTTTGTTGATTACTTCAACTCATTTCTTCAGCTTCCTGTAAGTTGATTTTGTTCTCATCAATTGTTTCTTTTTGAAAGTTTTTAGCTCGGTATTTTCCTTTAAACAGTTGTGCCTTTTTTAACCCAGTAAGCAAATAAGTGATATTACAAAGGGCATAATTACCAAATTTGCAAACTATAAGAAATGACAAAATGCCTTCATCATAATACATTTGACGTCTAACAGTGATGTAATTATAACATGGCTTGTGACTTACGGCTTGCTGATTGTGGCTGCGGATTGTGGCTGTGACTTGAAGCTGCATCTTATTGTTGTGGTTTTCAGGCTGTGGCTTGCTATGCGGCTCATTACTGTTTTGAATTTGAAACTAATAATACAATTTTACCAATCCCTTTTGCAGACATTCCCAGAACCTCTTATCTTTAACCGTGAGAAGGGAGGATTTGAGGTGGTGTCATCGGCCAAACAAGCCCTGAAAGAGAAGATCAGATCACTGCTTCGCTCTCAACAGAAACCGAAGCCTATCTACAGCGCCACCAAGAGGTTCATAATGTCCAAGCTACCACCGGGAGCCAAATTACCCACAACGGAGCCTCAGTACACCGAAGAAGACTTTGATATTAAGACGAGCTTTATGGTCCAGGTATTTAATTTTTTTGAAAATGATCGTCTTGAAAATTGTATTAATTAGGGTTCGTTTTGCCTTACCCAACATAAATTTATTAGCATACTCGGTTTGGGCGTGCTCGGGTTGGACTCGAATCCACAACCTTCTGCATGCTAGGGAGCGCTTGTGGTCTAGTGGGTATTAAGCGGAACTCGCATTCAGGAGGTCGTGGGTTCAAGCCCCACTACGGCCAACGTGTCTGTGTCTCTGGGCAAGGCACTTAATCTCAATTGCCTCGTCGATATTTGGGGAATGCCACAATCAAGTGCTGATAGGGTCGGCGCCACTGACCAGGCAGCCACCTAGTTCAAGCTAAATGGTTCTTGTGATTTCATAAGGGCAGCGATAATGATTGCCTCGGCACCTTTTAATAACGGTGTTAGAAACTGTGCGCCTTACAAATGCTATGTCATTATAAGTAATATATTTGAGTAGAAATCAGTGTTGTCCAGATATTTTGGAGTAACGAGTAAAAAATATAAGTAGTCGGTTGTGTACACAAGAGATTTGAAAGTAATTCTGGTACTATAGGGAATAAACAAGATTTGTTTTGTAAAATCAAAAAAGTGGCCGGCAGCAAATGACAGAGTAGCCGGTGAAATCGCCGGCAGCTGGCGCTTCTGGACAACACTGGGAAATTAGTAATTGGTTTTTGGTTTTCGTGTTTTTTACCTTTTTGCTTGACAGTGTTTAAACAAGGAACAAGGCATCCAATGGATTAAGGAAGAAAGGCTTCCAGCATTCCTGCAGAGTGATTCATACTTGGAGTACCGTCTTGCCAAGATGGTCTCCCAGGTTGAGGTAATGTGATGATTACTCTTTGATATTGGGTTACGTCGACTATGTGGACTGAGCACGTGATGACGCCATGTTCAGGTTTTAGATAAAACGCCAAAACCATACTTACCACATTCTTGATTCAAGCAGTGGACGAGAGAGACGATGTGCGTGACGCATGCGCAAAGTGAGGTACCGTGACCGAGTAGTTTGGGTCACTGACTCGCAACACCCAGGTAAAAACTTGGGGTTGCGGGTTCGATACCTGGCCGTGGTACCTGTGCCCTTGAGCAAGGCACTTAAACACACTTGCTGCATCCCTGGAAGGGATGTTAAGCCATTGGTCCAGTGTGTTGTGTAATGCACTTAAAAGATCCCAGAAGCACTCTTTTCATAAAGAGTAAGGGGATTCCCCGGTATCTCTGGCTGTTGGCTGCCAATGGCACCACCCACCCACCTATGTATCTCGATGTTTAGGTGGAACATGCTTGTAAGCTTCATGCAATTCAGCAAATCCACATTTGGTGTTACTTCGTCAGGTTCCCAAGGCATAACCTTTGTTTCCTATATCTGTTGTGATTAGGCACCACACTATATATATATATCTGTTAAGATATAAAGAAGTTTCAAAGCAACATACCTGAAAAACAAGAAAATGTTTTTAATATCAAAGTTGTTTTTCCTCCTCAGATTGCAGCTAAGGACAGTGATGTACCCTTGCGTCTGTACATTGATCCAACATACAAACCCTTCATCATCGAAAAACTAGCAACAATCGAACCACGCAGAGTAGACGAACAGGGTATTGCCATGCGCAAAATGTATGTCTGCATGGGAGAAGCGCATCCCACGCAGTCCAAGGAATGGTTCAGTGATGTAAAGTTAAAGTCCGGTACAACCACGACCAATTCAGTTCATCCGCATAGCTCCACAGGTTTTGGCAGTTCGCGGCCTGGAAGTGGCCGATCGCCAAGCATAGCTAGTGTACGGCCGTTCAGTTCGATGAGCGTAAGGCCGCTTAGCTCCATGAGTGTGTGGGACCAGGGCACATCCGATAGCGGCATCGGAAGTCCGTGGAGGCAGGATTCATTCTCCAATCCCAACTTTGATCCGGCAAGTCTGGAAGACATTACCGTTAACAGTGACAGGATGTTCCACAGCCCGCCAAGGTTACGGTCGCCGCCTGTCTGGCGCCCTCCCATCGGTGATGACGTTTGCGTCGTTGCGAAGAATGTAACAAGTAGCCGTAGCTACGGAGGTCCGGTGTACGTCACGCCGGTTGGAAGCAAACCTAAATTACTGCCTGATGAATTGTTAGAAGAGGCTGACGAAATTGAAAAACGAAGCCTGGAAAGCGGTTTTGATGCAGAGAGCCAACAATTGAACAACAGCGAAGATGAAGACGAGGATGACTTATCTGAACTTGGACTTAAGCCAATCCGTGTCGCGTCGTTAGAAGACATGGCGAGCGTCGTCGTATCGTATGCCATCAAGACAGCTATCACCTTGGCAACAAACTACTCCCAAGACAAAATCAATACATACATTGATGACAACATTCTTAAATCACTTAACATTCACAGTTCCGATTTGACCAAAGAGGCAATTGAGTCTATTGAACTTGCACAGCCTATCGATCAAAAACCGCCCTCGGCCTTAAAAAGCAGTCTTGACGCGACAGATGATTTGAGATCAAACAGCCGAGTATCTATGGCAACTGTTACCCAAGACAGCGCAGAAGACGACTTCTTATTTGACAGTGATAACGAGAATGACGCCAATGAACGAACGGACCCATTTTTCTCCAAACCGAGGGGAAATTTTGATCTGAGCAACAAGCGAGGAATGGATGAATTTAAGAGGTTTTTGTGGGGCACGGCGGGAGAGAAAATCTGGAACCTCTGGTTGGATGTGGACCGTGGACGAATGATTGATGATGAAGAGGTGCAGCAACAGTAAGTAGAGTGGATATTTTGTTGGCATTTATCTATCAGGTGCTTTTAACATTTTTATTTCTTCAGCAACAGTAAGTAGTATGTCTTATTACTCCGCAGAGCTTTTTGGTAATGTTCCTTGTTAAGGTCAATAACGAGAGTTATCCAATAGTAGCAACCTTACTGAAAACAAGATTTGAAAGAGGATGAGTCAAGCTATGAGTACATGCCTATCAATTGAGGGTGTGTCTGCAGAAACTTGAATTTCACTGAGTTGAACATGGAAGAAATACAGGGCGGTTTTGGGCGCTTTGAGGAGAAAGCTGCGGGGTTGTTTTGAGCACTTTGAGGACTAATGGGTTCTCCCGATTTTGAGTCCTGCTGCACACCACTAAACCACACATGCTCACAATCATAGTGGTGTCATAATCATAGTGTTTTCCAAATTTCCAGTTTTCTGGGCCAGCTAAGGGACAAGTACCTGAAGACGGGCGGGGTCTGTGAGATGCCCAAGGAGGTGTTGCGATCCCTGGGTCTTGAAGCGCCATCTAAATGGACATCCATAGACAAGCTTGCCAAGCTTCACCCCGATATGGCTGCTCCTATTCTCCTGTACTGGTAAGTGTTCTCCTGGCGACGGCGTGTAATTACAGTAAGCTTTTAAGCATACCTGGGTTTGGATGGTCTATAAGGAATTTTGAATTTTAATTAACATTTTAATTAATATACACAACTGTTGCAAACCGCTTACCAACCAGCAGGACCTGTAGTAAAATCACATTGTAAAATTAGTGGCCTCACGTTCCGATCCTACTAGAGTCTTCATCAAAGGCAGAATGACTAAGACATGGAAAAACAGCATATTAAAACATGATGCTAGGACAGCAGAAAGATGGGTCGAGGTAAGGGAGAAAAGGACTGGTCTGAGGCTGGCAGGTGAACCAGGAAAGAGGGACAAACAAAAGGGGAAGAAAGGGGGGTGGGTTGGGGAAATGAGGGGTGCAAGAGGTGTAGGAGGGGGAAGAGGAGGACAGGGCAAATGGGAGAAATAACGGGAGAGACAGGGATGAGAAATGAGGTTTTAAACAAGCAAGCACGAGAACAAATTGAAGTGGGTGGAAATGGAAGGAGGAAAATTAAAGTATGTCATTTCCCCTCTGGATTTGAGACAATGTGGCTTGATGATGCAGAGTCTATTAATCCAAAGTTTCTTTCTGCTGAGTCGAACAGAGTATGGGTGGTGGCCAATGGCCTCAATACCCTGTATGTTTGTGTTCACCAACTGGGGTGTCAGTTCTGCTGGTGTTGACCGTGGATCTGTGACAATAGAAACGCAAGTGTGGTTTTCGTCTCTCAGACATTTTTATCAAACCTAGAATCCATCTCAAAATTATCCAAAAGTTTGTCTGTTTATATTCACCAAGGGCACCCCGATTCCTTATGCGAGAAATGTATGGCATCACCAGCACCATGACAAGCAATCACGTCTTCAATCGGCAGAAGCTTCTTAAAGACAAAGCTGATAGCAGCAGCATCACACACCCAGACCCAAGGACCGTGACTCTCCTGCCACTAAGACCAAGGACTTGCTGGCCACGACTCAGGCACAGCATGGCACGATCAAATGAGGTAGTGTGGTCAGAATTGTTACATGCAATATTCCACTTGTAGTATGTCAGGGGATGCATTGAATCCAGTCGCAAAGAATGGCTATAAAATCATTTAATTTTGTAGCCTTGGTCCACTGTAGTACTCTCAACATATTTCATCTTTCAACCTGATCTGTGATTCTGTCTTACAGGCGTTAGCAAACAAAGACAAATCCCCAAGCCCTCCCGAATCTCGTAAAGCCCTACGGAGTAAGACCCTACCCAGCCTTCCCATCTCCAGCCTCATGACCTCCGTGACACCCAAACAGCCCGCCCACCACTCCAAGACCGCTTCGCCTTCCACCCCTCGTAAGATCGCAATCAGTATCGGCGGCTCAGCGGGTCTCAGGCCTAGCCCCCCTCAAGGTTCTCCTAGGGGATCTCCCGTTGCCTCTCCGGGACGAACAAGAAAGAATCTCTTGAAGTCCTTGCCAATCAATAATCTCAGCGGAAAGGCTTCCCCGAATCAAGGTGGTGATGGATTTTGTGGCAGAAGTGGGATGAGCCATGACAGATCAATAACGACTCGAGATGAGAACGAAAACATACAGGAAAATGGCAGAAATGGAAAGAGGTAGGTATTCAACTCCTGGATGGGGACAATTTCATTGTGCTGTTTAGCACACAAAATTACGTAGCACAGACTTTATTTGCTTTGTAAAATGTACATATTTCAGAAGACAGATAAATTTACAGCAGACAGATAAATATTTTCCATTTTTATTGAAGATAAACAAAATATGAATATTTGTCCATTATGAGGGACGGTTCCATCTTAAAATGAACAAAACAAATTGGGAATATTGCATGGGTAATGGTGACGATGGTTTTGATTGCACATGGTTATGCAAAACGACGACTTATATTGAATTTATGTACCAGTTTTGTTGTCTACACTGAGAGAAACGCCTCTACACCTCAGTGAACAACGGATAGCGAAAGGTAAATATTTTTAAGTTTGGCTAAATGTAGTCATGACCACTAACCATGCACGCCGATACCTCACTATTTTCAACAGGCGAGGCACACCTCACAAGAAGCCATTACAACGCCATGATTCGGCATCATCCACATCAAGTAGCATCGCGTCAGAGGAGAGTGAGTTTTTTGGAGGTAACCGGATGGAGAGCCTGTTGGAAGGACTGTATCATGAGAAGAAAGCTGGAGGATTCTTTATGGCATTCCTGGAGAAGCAAGATAGTCCAGTAAGGGAAGCGATGTGTGTGCGCGCTGTGTGTCTCTCTGGTGGGCGTAACGCGGTTTAATTCACCAATGGGAGCCTTAGCATTGCGAGTTACGCACGCTATGGACACACAACGCTTCCACAACGACGCGGCATTATTTGACTCCCAAAATGACGTCATTGGCACGAGTTCAATACATTGATAAAAACTTGTTTGTTTCACAGGTCCTTGTGAACTGCCTGAGTTGTTGGCATGAGCTGCAGGATTACCACGCACTCTTCTATGCAGACGTGTTTGATCCATTCAGTTTGCAGAGAAAATCGCAGGTTAGTGAGATTAAACAGAATATTGCTACTACAACGTTTTCATGGCATCCTGGGGTACCGTGGCCGAGTGGTATGGGTCATTGACTCGCAATCATAGGTGAAAACTTGGGGTTGCGGGTTCGAATCCGGCTGCGGTACCTGTGCCCTTGGGCAAGGCATTCAACCACACTTGCTCCATCTTTCGGAAGGGATGTAAAGCCGTTGGTCCAGTGTGTTAGGTAACAGTAACGCACTCTAAAGATTCCAGAGCATTCTTTCGTGAAGAGCAAGGGGAACCCCCGGTATCTCTGGCCATTTCTAATTCTAATTCTAAATGGGTTTCCTCACACTTGTGAGTGACAGTGCAATGAGCATTATTGAGGAATCCTTGGTATGAGTACCAGAAAGAAATAATAATAATAGGTTAGAGGCCCTAACATTTGTTGGGATCTTTCACTGTTTACAGGCAATCAACTCCAAATACATAGTGCAGTGTTGCTTCTATGACATTGAGTGTCCATCCAGTGTCGGAGCTCAGATTTACAGGGAAGTGTCGCCCCCGTTTGAGGAACTCTTTGACGGGGCGGAGGAACACATCCTTGAGATGCTGGTTACGCCATGGATGGAGATGAAGAGTAGCGATACGGTGCTGTATAACAAGGTTAGCAAGTCATGTGACACATGTCATGTGATTCATGAATATGTAGTGCTATTTTTGTATAGATAGATGTTTTTGCATTACATGGCTAATCTAGGCTTCATGATCATGTTATCTTGACTTGCAAATTGCAGTATTTAATTGTTTTTAATTAATTAAAGTTTAATCTGTTTACATCAACAGTGACAAAGGTGTACCTTGATTATTAGAGTCGTTTATTAAGTGACTTAGAATGACGTCTTCAAATCTAAACAGAAATGAATTTAAGTAATTTGCCAAAAAATTTAGGTGGGAGTGTTAGATGAAGTTTTGACTTTAAAGATATTGTGCCCATTTATTTGATACGATTCTGATTTTAATTAGATTGAGTTGATCTCAGAAGAGAGACAATTAGATGCCGTCAACACACGACAGTTGAAGAACCTGACGAGAAGAGGATTTATCAAAGAAGTAAGAATTAATGAGAAAAAAAGATTTTCCCCCAATTTTTTTACGAAAATAGTGAGGATTCTTCTTAAACTGGCTTAAATTTGTCAATACATTAAAAGAATTAAAGAAATCTGAAAACATCTAAGCAAAATTATTATTTGTTCTGGTACTGAAACCAAGGATTCCTTAAAACTGCCCATGGTACCGTAGCTTGTAATCCTGAAGCAACCTGTGAAAAGCAGAGAATGAAGAAATATAATGTTTTAGAGATGGGAGGAAAACCACTACACATGTGTATAGACCCTTTGCACCGGCGGCCATGACAGGGGGCTGTCCCATGTGTGTCATGCACGAGCAGGCATTTTGTGGATCCATTGTCGCATCATTTAAATATATAAACCTGCCCCCTGTCATGGCTGTCGGTGCGAAAGCTCTATAGGGAGAGAACCCACAAAATCAAGCAGGGATTAAAAACCCAATCCACACTGACCCAGACTGGATTCGAACCAGGGCCACAGAGGTGGAAGACAAGGGAAGTACCACTACGCCAACATAAAATTAAATGTTAATATTAAATGGAATTAAAATTTCTTGTGGTTTTTCATTTTGCTCGCAGCGAGTGTCCACTCCTGACTTTATATCGGACGATGGCGAAGACGGGAAGCAGGAGGCTTACTTCGAGTCACTTCGGGAGAAAATCCCCGAGGAATTCCGAGACTACGACTTCAACAAACTCATCCACAATAGGTTGGAATTGGAACACTTCCGCAAGTTCTTGGGTAAGAATAAGGAAAAATATTATGGTCCTTATAGAGATTCGAACCCGAGACCTCTGACACACCAGACAGATGCAATACCAGCTAAGCTATGAGGCACAGTGGTATACTCGTTCGGATTTTCCCCAAGACCTCTGCTCTGACCCACCAGGCAGAGGCTCTACCAGCTGAGCTATGAGGCACAGTGGTATACTCCCTCAGGTTTCCCCATGACCTCTGACACACCAGGCAGATGCTCTACCAGCTGAGCTATGAGGCACAGTGGTATACTCCCTCAGGTTTTCCTCAAGACCTCTGATACACCAGGCAGATGCTCTACCAGCTGAGCTATGAGGCACAGTGGTATACTCCCTCGGGTTTCCCCAAGACCTCTGATACACCAGGCAGAGGCTCTACCAGCTGAGCTATGAGACACAGTCCCTCAGGTTTCCCCAAGACCTCTGACACACCAGGCAGATGCTCTACAAGCTGAGCTATGAGGCACAGTGGTATACTCCCTCAGGTTTCCCCAAGACCTCCGATACACCAGGCAGATGCTCTACCAGCTGAGCTATTAGGCACAGTGGTATACTCCCTCAGGTTTCCCCAAGACCTCTGATACACCAGACAGATGCTCCACCAGCTGAGCTATGAGGCACAGTGGTATACTCCCTCATGTTTCCCCAAGACCTCTGACACACCAGGCAGATGCTCTACCAGCTGAGCTATGAGGCACAGTGGTATACTCCCTCAGGTTCCCCCAAGACCTCTGATACACCAGGCAGATGCTGTACCAGCTGAGCTATAAGACACAGTGGTATACTCCCTCAGGTTCCCCCAAGACCTCCGATACACCAGGCAGATGCTGTACCAGCTGAGCTATAAGACACAGTGGTATACTCCCTCAGGTTTTCCTCAAGACCTCTGATACACCAGGCAGATGCTCTACCAGCTGAGCTATGAGGCACAGTGGTATACTCCCTCGGGTTTCCCCAAGACCTCTGATACACCAGGCAGAGGCTCTACCAGCTGAGCTATGAGACACAGTCCCTCAGGTTTCCCCAAGACCTCTGACACACCAGGCAGATGCTCTACAAGCTGAGCTATGAGGCACAGTGGTATACTCCCTCAGGTTTCCCCAAGACCTCCGATACACCAGGCAGATGCTCTACCAGCTGAGCTATGAGGCACAGTGGTATACTCCCTCAGGTTTTCCCAAGACCTCTGATACACCAGGCAGATGCTCCACCAGCTGAGCTATGAGGCACAGTGGTATACTCCCTCATGTTTCCCCAAGACCTCTGATACACCAGGCAGATGCTCTACCAGCTGAGCTATGAGGCACAGTGGTATACTCCCTCATGTTTCCCCAAGACCTCTGATACACCAGGCAGATGCTCTACCAGCTGAGCTATGAGGCACAGTGGTATACTCCCTCAGGTTCCCCCAAGACCTCTGATACACCAGGCAGATGCTCTACCAGCTGAGCTATGAGGCACAGTGGTATACTCCCTCAGGTTTCCCGAAGACCTCTGACACACCAGGCAGATGCTCTAAGCTGTAATAACCCTGTATTTACTACTTCTATTATTGCCTTTTTCTTTACTCTCAGATGATAATTACGCCATTGCAGACCTTATGTGTTGGTTGGACATTGAATCATTTCGTCGCTCTCCACATTTTAACACCAGCAAGCGAGACACAAAGGCCAAGGAAATCAAGACAAAGTACCTCAATAAGAAGTACTTCTTTGGGCCCAACAGCCCAGCTCTAAGAGCCCAACAAAACCAGGTAACATCTACGGATAAAAAATGTCTGTGAAAACAAACAGACTGACCCTAGAAGGGTCTTCTTCAACGGCAGAATGACCAGGGATCGATTTTACAAAAGTTAGGCCGAGTTCAATGCGTCCTACATGTAATTCCCATACCAACGTACCAGTGACCCTTCCTAAGACATGTCTGAGCGCTTTCCTAAGACATGCAAAAAAACAGCACATTGATACTGGGAAGAACACAAATAGGCCGTTAAAAAGCTCTATAAAATTGGGCCCTCGTCAAGTCAAATAGTCACGACAGTATTATTATTTTAATATTGAAACTACATTATTGATTATTTACTACAGGTAATGCAGGCCGGAGGTGGTTGGGGCAAGCTACTCCTTGACAGACCCCCAGATCCAATCGTGGTAGAGGCTCAGAAATATGTCAGGCAGCGTTTGGAACGAAAATGGCTGCCCATGTTTCTACAGAAGGGGGACTTTAGTGAAAGGCAACGGCCAAACGTTAAGGTGGAGGACGTGGTGACGGACGTGATGAATGCTAAAAAGCTACGCTCGATGGCGATATATCGCGTGAGTAAAAACACATGTTACAAGTTAGTATTGACAACGTTGTATATGTAGTTAAGTCCGTTGCAAGGCCCTGCAAGTTCTTCCCAGACTGTGGGCACTATTTAACCCATTTAGCACAGCAGGTAGTTTCTTCTTGACATGTACATGTCAAGAAGAAATGGCAAGATGTGGGGTGTTATGGCCGAGCGGTCTAGTGTGTCGAACTCAAGTTCCTGTACCAGTACTAGAATGTGGGTTCGATTCCGGGCCGTGACGGGTTGTGGCACTTGTGCTCTTGAGCAAGACACTTAATCACACTTGTTCCGTCCTTCGAAAGGGATGTAAAGCCGTTGGTCCAGTGTGTTAGGTTTCGGTAGCGCACTTTAAAGATCCCAGAGCATTCTTTCGTGAAGAGCAAGGGAAGGGAATCCCCGGTGTCTCTGGCCGTTTCTAATTAAACTTAGAAGTTGATAGTTATTCAAATATCTATGTTAATTGATCCCATTCCTGTAATTGGCGGTCCTTCCGCTGTTGGATGTGGTAAATAAAAATATACCTTTCATGCCCTTAAAAACGAAATGTGATTTATACTTTGATCGAAAGATCAAAAAGGTTGAGAGATGTAACATTTTATCAGTCAGTAACATGTATGACTGCCTCTGGTGGCAAGGCTGACTGCATCAGCCCTCCATAAGAGCTGCTTAGGCCCTATGCACCACTCTGCCTGAAGTGCCTCCCTGAGCCCCTGCACTTCTGGGACTATTTTGGAGATGCGCAGTGCAGTGGCCAGCTCATCCCATGCAGGTTTAATCGTGTTGGTAACCCAACAAAAATGTGTTTCGTTTTGAAGTGAACATTTGTATAAAAACTGATTAATGTATTGATGTGTTTGTGTTAGATTTTGGAGGGCCGGTGGGCTTCATCGTCACGTGACATCATTGCGTTCAGACAGGCACTGATGAACCCCGTTACTTGCAGCCAGTTTAGGAAGTTTGTTGCCCTCAAGGGGGACAATCTGGAGAACAACGTTCTGTTCTGGCTAGAGGTCCAGAAATTTAAGGTTGGTTGAGACAGATTTATACATTGTACATCCCCCTTTTTCAAAATGTTAAGTCTGAATTAGAAGATCAAACTATTAAGTAACAGACATGCACGGCTTTTGTAAAAATGTATAGAGTTTTAAAGTTGGGAGGAGCCCCCTAAGCCAAGAGGGATTACCCAATTCACATACTGGACGGGATTCGAACCAGGTACACAGAGGTAGAAGGTAAGGAAAGTACTGCTACGTAAACCTGATTTCATGCATATTGTCAATTTAGATTGAGATAAAAATTAAAAAAATTCCTTACTGACTTGAAACAAAGTAATGCAAAAATAATTTTGAAGAAAAATCTTAAAGGAATGACTCAAAAAAATACAATTGGTGTCCATTTGTTTTTACAATGTTGGAATTCTAGGAATGTTTTTTTTTTTTATTGGTTGTTTTCAGGACATGTACCACTCTCATACGGGCGACGCCATGATTCAACAGAAGATTCAAGCCATCTTGAGATGCTTTGTAGCATCTGAGATACCACCAAGTCTTCACATTGATATCACTCCTGATATAGCGGAAAAGATTGTAGATAAAAGACCCAGGGAGATGGGACCTTATGTATTCAGAGAAGCTCAGGTACTTCCATTTGTTGGCAGTAGAACAATGCATTTGTCTTAAAATAAAATGGGGTTGGGAAAGTGGCAGAAGTAAGGAGCACTGAAATGAATACATCACTTTTTTTTATTAGTAACATTAATAGACTAATGACGTCACGCAATGTTTACCGCGGTGCATTATGGGTGAAAAGTAGGGACGAAATCTCTGCATCGCTAGTTTGCACAATTATTGCAGGGCCATTTTCGCCGCCTTTTGAAGCCTTAAAAGTTAAAACCATAGTTCCGGCGTCCGTTTAAAACTCACGCAGGCACAACTAAGTTGACACGAACCATTTTATAAATTTACGATCTTTGTTTTGGACGTTTTTTTGCCACTGAAGCGGTTAGTAAAGTTCACAAAGTTACGTGCATAATACGCTAGGCGCTATGCATGCAACGCACGCAAAGTTCGAAAACTAGTGATTTCGGCCCCACTTTTCACCCATAATGCATCGCGTGACGTCATTACGTTTCAGGTCTATTGAAACCAACGATTATTAAAAAGTGAAGAAACGACCATTCACATTAAAAATAACGTGTGATTTTTGTGGTTACATGGTAGTGCTTGTGATTGAGAGGTTGTGGGTTCGAACCTTACTAGTGGTGTCTGTGGGCAAGACATTGAATCTCCATTGCCTCGTCAACCTGAGTGATATTTGTGGAGCTGTTGGGGGGAATGACACAATCTAACTGCTGATAGGGCATTGTGCCTTGGCCAGGTAGCCACCGAAATGAAGCGATAACAGCAACAGTGCCAGGAGTACTCTGTAGGCTTATAGGGTAGACATGTTCGCTATACAAGAATACATTATCACTAATTTTTACTCCCAGATGACCGTATTCAAAGTGCTGTTTCAGCACTGGGCAGATTTCCAGAAGTATCGCAACTCGCTGTCAGAGGAACGAATGTTGCAGGATTTGGATAAAAGGCGACGTAGGCAACGACGGAAAGAGATGGAGACAAGACGACCGGAGGACGACGAAAAAGTGAGAATACTCGCTGGAAAGAAAACTAGATGTGGTGTTAGAGTTTAGTAAATGTTTGTAAGAGGAATTAATGTAGCAAGGTTTTGGATAAAAGGTGACGAAAGGAATGGGAGAGGCAACAACAGAATGAAATGCAGGCAAGGCAAATACATGTAAAGGATAACAAAAAAGTAAAAAATACATGTTGGAAAGAAAACTAGACACAGTTGTAAGGTTGTGTCGAAATCAAGTGAACCCCTTGTGATAGAAATAGACTGATTTTGAAGTGTTTATGCCACACAGTGGTTTATAAACAGGTGGCCCCTTTATAATAGCTGTGTTGACATTATACACATGGCATTTGGGACGGGTGGCCTCGTTATTAAGGTGGCCTTAATAGCAGGTTTGAGTTCATCCATTTTTTTCTCGTAGGACCGCAGCAGCCAAACCTCCAAGTCTGGCTCATCCACTCGGCACTTCACCGCTTTTGCCGATTTCCTGGTGGAAGGAGACGATTACGACGACTATGAAGGGCAGGAGAGGGTTCAGTGGAGATACTCGGACTACGTCGCGGCCTTGGATAGGGAACAACAGCTACTGAATGGGGATGATCGTGCCTCAAGTATACTGTCTGGTTAGTACAAAACATCTTCGTGATAGACATCTTTCCTTGAATCAGGGGTGTGAGTGGAGGGGATGCAGAGAGTGCTTCAAAATAAGTTCATTTGGAATTGTTTTAAAGACAGATTACATGATTGGAAAACTTTTAAAAACACGAACAGAATAATGTTGATAAACTGCCTTGTAGAAATTTCAGGCATATATGTAGTAATACATCAGAAATCCATGCATGTTTTTGTGTTTAATGAATGGTAAAAAAATACATCTGCAGACAATTTACATTTTAAAAAGCACATTCATTTGGCAATTTCTCCCACAAAGGTACCATTTTACACAGGAAAATGTGATGTTTGTTACCATTGCTATCAGCACTTTCAGTCAACTCATTAAGTACAATTTTGGGTTTGAATTAACACACCTGCCTATAATTCTAACTACTTACTTGATTTGCATTGCAGCTATCGACAGCTACACAGAGGAACAAAATTCCCAACAGAGCTCCGACATGGCACTACCAAGTGAACAGGGTACAGCGGCATTGTCATCGGATGAAAAAGGTAACATCCTTCAAAATGTCGGAGTACTCTAAGCATATTTAGGAATCAAAACAAGCTAAGTGTAAATCAATTCAACTGATTTCATCCCATACAGATCCAAAGTTACGGTCCAAGAACAAAAACAGGGTAGATGGCTTAGCCAAGAAAAAGGTCAGCAGGGTCGAAAGTCAAGGGTCATCTAGGAAACTGACCAATGGGAATCAAGAGAAGAAAGGGAAGGAAAGAACAGCTGTTGTGAATGGTTCAAATAGAAGGTAACTGACCAATCAGAAATGAGCTCTGAAAGTTGAGATTAAAAATGCTTCAGTGATTTTAGTCTAGAGTTATTACTCTTAGCAACTGACAAAAAAGGACAAATACTTTGGCTGTTTTTTACATTGTTACAGGTCAATTAACTTTCCCATGTTTGTCCTCCTTCTGGAGGACGAGAACAATACAATCACCTGAAACATTTCTGTGGCTCTATTGATTGCTTTCCGGTGATGTCACGCCTTCCATCCACTATTTTGGTTGGCATTTTTTATGACGCACGTGGCTTGAGTGAAAACCGGCAAAAAAGAGCAAGAAAAGCGAATTGGTTGCACTTACCTCTGTTGCTTAACCTTTCTTTTTGTTGTTGCGCCATGGCTGTTGTATTTCTTCAGGCTAAAAATCGCGATCAAGTAAAAGCACTTTCGCTTTTACAAGCCGAGTGCATGCTCAATAATTTGAACGTATCACAACGCCCGCGTGCGGCATCTTCGAATGAAAATACGCTGGTGAGTATTTTTTACGCGTGTTCATTTCATGTGCGTCTATTGGCGCGCGTGACTGTTGACCACCACACATTCCCGGATGTTCTACGTCATCGAAAACAATCAATAGAGAGGTTTTTACATTGTTACAGGTCACTAACTCTCCCGTGTTTGTCCTTCAGAAGGAGGAAGAGAACAATACAATCACCTGTTGTTTCTACAAGTGGCTCTATTGTTCTCCTCCCCTTCTGGAGGACAAACATGGGAGAGTGTAACTATTGTTTACATCTAAATTTCCCACTGTTATGCGTAGGCATTCTTTGTCACGGCTTGAAGTACGGGTACACAATTTACTGGACCAAAACAAAAAACATGTTGGATGTTTGCATTAAAAAAAAAACTACTTTATAATTTATAATTATAGTGTGCTTAAAACTGAGTGGCAATGGCTTTTTACATTTTAATTTTTAAACTTAAAGGCAGAAGCTCGTCAGCAATGTGCGCGCGCCAAATTCGTGCTACGAAATACGCAGCTCCATGCTATGGAGCTGTGTATTTCGTGGCGGGCGCGCATTGCTGACGAGCCTGTGCCTTTAATGGTACATCAGGAGAAAAATAGTCGACTTTTGGGACGACACCAACCGAGTTGGTATCTAGCGCTGATGTAACAACATAAGCTTTGTAATATACATTCCGTGTGCTATAGAAATGAGCCTGAAAAAGGTTTAATATGGGTTTTCTGATCTTACTTTTGTAAATAAACAGAACAAATTTTGTATATTTTCTTCCAGAAAAATTGACTGCTGTTTTTTGTTGCACTGTTTGGTACGCTGAACTTTAGTTCTTTTTAGCTGTATTATAATCTGTTAATATATATAAATTATTTAATTATTAACTATTTTGTGTGTGGCGTTTTCTAACTTTTTAACAAAATTGGCTATTAATTAATGATTTCACCAACTACTGGGTGTAATCCAGGGTTTAGTCTCAAAGAATGTTGGTAATATCAGGGATGTGATTGTTCCGAAGTTTCTTTCGTCTCATTGGCTTGTGACAAAGATTATACCGGAACAAATCACACCCCTGTAATATGTATGTTTACCTGGAGTATTGGATCAAAGTTTCTGTGCTTTAATTGAACAAATTACATTTTTATAATCGACCAACTTTTTGGTGTTTTTCTTTATTTGGATTTGACAAAATAAAGACACTCTGAACTGAAACTTTGACAGGACAGCAAGTTTTTGAATTTAATGAAATATTAATTATGCCAGTGGAACAACCATTTTACCTCAATCTGATTTAAAAGGGTCATATCCCAATGTGTATCATGTGTGTTTTGCTCTATGCAATTTTCGGTGGAAATCGTCCCCACAACAAAGAGACCGCTCACATGGACCCTGTTTTGCCATTCTTCATTTCTTGTGACAGACCTGTGATTTCACTGCAACACTGCTAAATATGCATCAGGTATGGGAGCATGTGCGGCAACTCACCTATTTCCCTCTTCCCCCACACCGGACCCATCCCCCAACCATGACGCACAGGGGCGACCAACAGGTCAACCCCACCCCGCAACTTTGTAAAAAAAGACAAAACAGAAGCTTACTTACCGTACTTTAGCTGGAATTGGTTCACTGCTTAGATGCCTAAAACATCAAAACACTTGTACAATAAAATACAAAAAAAAATGCAATTATTTTCAAAGCCTTTCGTATTTAATGGCATAATTCATAATCTAATAGCGCTATTAAGGCACTATGAAGTCATAATAAACATACGAAAGCAAATAAAACCATATCAAAGGATACATTTGTTAACTTCGTTATAAATAATATATATTGCAACATTTTACCGTGTAATATAACAATACCAAAAACCTTTAATCTGGTTGTTTTTAACAAGATTAGGATCTATTTAACCATGAAGCACACCAAATACAATGGCTAAAATTTATACATTTTGAAGTGGAAATGTAGAAAAAGGATCGCTGGCCGACTGCAACTTGTGTACATTTTGCTTCAACTCTCACTGCACGATTCCATAATTAAGTACCTTCTGGGTTTAATCTACATGTAGTACAATCCCATGTGTTACAAGAAACTGGTACTGGCAAGTAAAATCAGCAAATTTGATTGGCTTGTGAAATGTAGCCTTCTGTACTCTGATTGGCTGGAAGAATATAGAGAAACTTAGTTACCATACTAACTTATATCTGCTAGCTTAGGCACAATCTGGGGCCAATTTCATGGCGCTGCACAGGGTTTGTTTGGTTCATTTTGCAAAAATGGATTGCCAGCCAAAATCGTAAGTGATGTGTATTGATGGGTATTCTCCTACTCTTGCGAAGAACACAAGTTGGCGTATAATTTCGGCTTGTAATCCATTTTATAAAGCAAATAAATTTTGTGCTTAGCAGCACCTAAATTTGTTTGCATCGTGTGTTGCCTCTGAAAACTGAAACGACAAGGTTTAATCACACAAAAATCTTCGCGATGTTTACGCCGCCATTTTGGATTTAGCGCTGAACCATCTCTCGAGCTAGAAGGATTCCACAGATCACGATATGCGCGAAGTGAACGAGTTCACCTTGGATCTGCGCAGATCTAAATCCGTCCGAAACAAACACGCCCTAAGTTATGTACTATCACATGGGATGCGTTCAGACATTTCAAAATGGGTTTGACCAAAAAGCCAACACTGGCAGTTTTCAAGTTTCAATACTGGTCAGTACATATAAACTCCTCGAAAAAAGTTCGGAAAGTCAAGTTTGACTGACGATTTCTCTCTTGTTGCAAAATAATTTTCCTTGAATTTTATATCATTGGAAAGCCCCGTTATTCCTCTTTACGATGTGTCATTTGTTATGATTAAGCAATTGGGGGATGTGCAGCACAGCTGAATACAGGGGTGGGTGTAAAGTGAAATGTCACAAAATGCATTGCTATTGTCAAAAAGTGCATTGACACATTCTCATCCTCCAAGCAAAAGGGGAATGCACTGCATGACAATAGCAGTGAATTTTGTGACATTTCACTTTCCACCCACCCCTGTATTCCGCTATATATACTGCACATCCCCCATTGATTAATCATAACAAATGACACATCACTGTAAAGAGGAATAACGGGGCTTTCCAATGATACCAAATTCAAGGGAAATGATTTAGTAACAAGAGAGAAATCGTCGGTCAAACTCGACTTTCCAAACTTTTTTTTAGGAGTTTATGTATAATGTAGGTATAAATAAAAAAAGTTTAAACTAACAGTAGTTTTAACCAAGGATTGCTCAGAGTGCCTATAGCAATAGCTTGAAGAAACCTGTGAAGAGAAGCAATGAAGAAATGCCATTTTAGAAGTGGAAGGAAAAACCTAGGAAATCAGGAGGGACTGAAAACCCGATCCACATCCTGGACGGGATTGGAACCAGGGCCACAGAGATGGAAGGAAAGTACCACTACGCCGATCTGATTATAAGAAGTCAATTTCAAATGAAACCCAACTCAACTAGCTCATATCTCCAATTTATATCAAGATTCTATGACTCAATACTCCAGTATTTCAGCAACTAAAATTCCCTCAGAAATACCAACATTTCTCATATTTACATTCACCATTAAATAAAACATTTATAGAAGTTAAATATTGCTACTGAAAACACTCGTTGATTCTTTCTTCACGAATCCTCCTGGAGACAAAATCAATATTTTGGACACACTTGGTGTTTCTTTGACTTTAATTTCCACAAATCTGTTGATCCACAGAAGTTTATCAATCGCTAGTAGAAGTATTTTCAACACTCCCATTTTGTGGTTCCGTTGACGGTTTCACGACTTCCGATTCGACAAGTTTTGGAGATGGTCTTTTCGTCAAGGCACAAGATGCGTTGTCGCTAACACCGCAAGATTCGCTGTCTGTGACGTTACTTCTAACATCACTGGCAGTGATATTCGACGGTTTCTGAGTTTCCCCACTATGTGTAGGATAGCACGCGTCACTAGGTTTGTCCGTGGGTGTGTTCATACATTTATCCAAGATCACACTGCTACTTTTTCCGTGGGTAGCGCCACATGATGTATCAGTGCTTGTGTCACTAAAGTTGGCGTTGGAAGTTTCACACGAAGTGCCAAGGGCCGTGTCACGTGACGGTTCTCTGGTCAAATCATGCGACGTATTCAGAGTTGTAACACATGATTTATCTATCGCTGTATCACACGACGCGTCTAGCGTTGCATCACCAGACATAGCATTATCCGACAAGCTTTCAACATCATTTGTTGGTCTATCACACACTTTGTGAATCGGTGTTGAATGCTTAAAATCGGAGTTCTCAGAAACACCCCCAAGTGTCATTGAAACATTGCACTCCACCGAACCATTGACAGTTGTTTCAGAGTCACACGCGCCGTTACTTAAACCCGTTTGTTTTTCACTTCCAAGGGCACTATTCGAACACGGTGTTTGAGGCGTTTCTAATATTGCAATAAAAAAAAAACGGTGTTGTGAAGCTCACAGCTACTTATTTTCTAACTACTGAGGGCCCAAAATAATTATACCATTAACTTTCTTGTGAAAAGTGGAATCAATTTCGAATGGAATCGCGATTCTCTTTTAGAATCGGAGTCGCCCAAGCCTAGTCCGTTGTTGGTATGATAACACATCATAACACTTCAATGGACTAAAAATTGGACAATAATTCGCGAGTCAAAAAATGAGGCAAACTTCACTTACCCGAGTCCACAGACATTTCTTCAGTCTCTGCTATTGTGTGCATCTCCCTGTCTGGCCTGCAAGCTGTATGAATTACACAGACAAACAGTACATAGTGATTAAAGAATACAGGGTTTGGTGGATCCAAGGGGGCGGAGGGGGCTATAGCGCACCCCTAAAATCGTTTTTAAAAAAAGGGGGAAAAAGAGAGGGAAGTAGTATATGGTAGTAGTCCATGTAATATCACGTTTTTAACATTGGGACAGGAGTTTTCAAAAATGTTAGGCTCTCAACCCAATTGTTCGGCCGACACTAAAGATTGTTGCTGGTGTTTATAGTCTATAGATGCATGTGCAAAATGTATGTACACAATACCCCTACGCCCCCCAAAAAATAATTGAACCTTTATCTGGTAAAAATTTTACTACGATCCCATATGCAGTTGATGTCAGAAGTTTACATAGATGTACACCACTACCATCATCACCCAAATGGTAAACAGGACTACCCGAACCATTGCAAGTTGTGCAAGATGTTTTAAGTACTGCAAGCACGTGAGGAATTCCACAAAATCACGACTTTAGTAAAGACTGTTACAAAAATGGTGACAACGCAAGTTTAAGCACACCAGTTTTAACAGTTGTATGTAAACTTTTGACTACAACTGTAAATTTATTTCAATTTCATTAAGTTATTACAAATTTAACTCACTTGGCTCCCCAAATGCGACTTCAGCCGCCTTGTAGTAATACCCATCAGGCGTCTTAGGTTTATTGATCGAGCACAACTGCAAGCCGTCTACAACCTGCATGCCAAACACTTGGCTGCTATGTGCCTTATACAGCTCAGACTTGATCCTGCGTACACCCTTTTTGCGCAGACTCGGCGCCCTCGAGAGTTTCATGACGGTCAGGTGGGGCTTGAAGCCGCGCTCCCCGGTCGAGACAAGCTGGTATTCAGAGAAGCACTTCTCTACGGTGTCTGGTGGTTTGAAAACGAGAGATGTGTTTGTAAACAAAATGTCTGTCATGTTTGTAAACAAAAGTTTACAGAAGAAACTGGTTGAGCTTTTCCTCACCTGCTATCTGATACAAACTCTCCAAGATACTGTCCTGATCTTTAATCTTGGCAAACATGACCTGATTGTTAAAGTGTCCCAGGCCGCCAAATAGAATGCTTAGTTTGTCCTTGGAGAAAGATGGGCTGAGTATTCGATGGCATTCATTAAGTGCAACTTTGGCCCTGGGGGGAAAAGACAAAATACAAAGAAGCTACATGTAGTGTTGTAGTCAAGCCTGTCGCAAAAGGCCCAGCAAGTTATTTTACAAGCCCACAGGTTTTCGTTTTATAGACATACTAATAGGCCGTATTCCTGAACGCGTGAGGGCGCTGTCAAGTATCCGCGTCCATCGCGCATTATGTTCGAACACAAAAAACGCTACGCGCGCACGCCTTTCAAACGTTTATTTTGAATGGAAATCTGTGCGCACGCCACAGGCCTGCGTGCTCCGCGTACGTGACTTTTCCCCACGTACGTATGCACGTACCCCCACTTTTGTACTGTCGTCTATGGACATTTTCCCCCAAATCACCTTGTTCGAGCGCCCTCCCGCGTTCAAGAATACGGTCTATTGTCTCGTTCCTAGTGTTCCAATCAAGGCCACTGCAAGACTATAGACCTTTATCACGGTGCGGCCATCTTCCCTTTTCCCCTATTAAAATGAACGTAACCAAAGCGAGGCTTGCAGAAAAAATAGTTAGGTCCCGTTTTGAAATTGTTCGTTGTGTGCAACACAATGGCACAGGCGTTGCGCGATCAAGAGAGCGCACAGCGTGGACATTGATTCTTAAAGCGAGATTGCACGTGCTATCGCGCAGTAGTGCAGACGCACTGATCGTGCCCGACACGTACTATGGGGAACAAGACAAAGATGGACACACCGTGATAAAGGTCTATTGCAAGGTGTTCATTTTGTGGACATGCTATTGTTCCCAGTGTTGCAATTGCGGCTACCACGAGACTTTTTTAAGGCCTGACAAGTCTTAACAAGTCCATGAGTACTCATTTTGTGGACATATTATTCCACCCAGTGTTGCAATCAATTAAGGGCCCCCACAAGACATTTGCAAGGCCCTGCAAGTCCTTACAAGTGCACGAGTGTTCATCAAGCCAACAGCTACTGAACTGCCAATAGAGCTTCTGCACCAGCGGCCATGACAATGAGATAACAATAGAACCGCAAAGCACCTACTCATGCATGACACAAGATGACAATGTGACTGCCCCCAGTCATGGCCGCCGTGCAAAGGCTCTATTTACCCAACGTCTGACACACATAAAATGATTATAAAGGGACGATGTGGAAGATTTATTTTAAGGTACTGGAAGACAGTGTCTAATAATAAACCTAACTAACCTTTCCACATCTTTATCAGTTGCTAAGTGCATGACCATGATAGTAAGATGCATTGTTGCTATGGGAACCATGGCATCTTTTAATTTTTCATCGCCAGTCACGACTGTCTGTTGGACATCTTTTAACGCTTCGTGGATCTATATTGAGGGAATTTGAAGACAAAAAAATGTCAGACGAACAGTTAATAAATTGCGCTGCATGCCCATTTCAATTAATGTCATCACGTAGTTGCCGTCCACAGTTGTCAACATTTTCACGGTAGTACAGAGAGTAGTATTTTTCAAGACACCCCCCCTCCCCCCAACCCCCAAATTTATTTCTGTCGGTACCATGAAGGGTCAACATTTTACCCCCCCTCCCGCCCCCTTCCTACACTTTGTAGAACCATGAAACTGTGGACAACTCTGGACGACTCCTGATAAGCAAATGATAGCGACCCTAAAAATCCTGACGACACCAAGAACAAAGTAGATTGTATTTTTTTTTGTAAAGAGCAAGGCATTTAGTTCTACTTCAGTTGCATCAACATGCATCTCGACTGACGTGCATCTTGAGTTACAAAGGATCGTAGGGCTTCATGAAATGAATGGGGACCTACATGTACTTACCACTGGATTGGAGACCTGAATAGCCACAAAGAAGTTAGGAGCCAATCTTTTGGTCTTCTTCTCCGAGACTTCATCGCCACCAGTCAAGGAGTCCTCGACCTTCTCTGATCCCTTGCGCTTGCGTTTCTTCAACTTGGCACCCTTAAGGGTCTTGTCTTTGGAGCCATATTGGGCTGCAAGGAAATAGAGTAAAAGTTCTTAATGTTAAAATCAGTTCAGATGGATTCAAATTGACCCTTTTTCATATGTTAACGCACATAATTCAGTGCATGTCGCCTCGAGAAAATGCCGTATACATTAATAACTACTGTAGGTGCTAATTTCACAAACCTGTTTAGCAGAAAACATTTCCTTAAAGGTACCCGGTAGTCTACTTGTTTGGTAATTACCCTTCAAAAAAATTATTATCCTTAAGCTGAATTATTATCCTTAAGCTTACTTGTTATCAAGATGGCAATGGTACATGTAGTAATCATCCTGTGAAATTATTTTGTCTGGATTGCCCCCATTCATGAGAACAATGACAAAACTATTTGAATCTCCAAAGATTGCCTGTAGGCGATCTTCGGAGCCATTCATTCATGCACAGAAACCGTACTTGGATTATTCAGGTTTTCTGAAGTATTACTGCATTTATGTGGCTGAAATTTCTACAAGGCAGTTTTCTCGACCTTCATGTATGCTTTCAATTACCAGTGGAAATCATGCCATTTTTAACAGTTTACTAAACCAGTATACTACCTTAATCCAAAATGTGTTTACCTTAGGCTTATAAAAATGGGTTTATAGCAGTATGTCAACTTGTGTTCTTAGCAAGAATAACAGAACACCAGTCAATTGTAATACACATCACATAGGATTTTGACTGCTAACCTATTTTTACAAAGCAAACAAATTTTGCAATATAAAGCAAATTTGTTTCTGCTGAACAGCTTTATGAAATTGGCCAAGTACACATTCATGAAATTTGAATAGACTTGGACCGAGTTCCCTTTGAAATTCAAACAAAGTAATTTTCCCCTTATTTTCATGAAGGAGTCACCTATTTGCCTGAACCTATTTTTGCTTTTTCATTTCTTAAATATAGGCCTAACAGGCTCATCATAGAATCACTTGTTGTAGATATAGCAAAAACTCACCGCTAGTGTCTCCAAGTGACTTGGATCTCTCAAGCCCTAGATGTAATAAACTTGGGTCAATTCCCAACTCCTCATCTGTCAACAAAAATAAATCCGAAGTGTTGTTAGAAAATATAAACTCTTGTCATATAAAACTCTGAAATATAAAATATATCGAGCAACAAAAGAAGTTTTACGCAAATTTTCGGTTCAATCAAATTTCTTTTGTAATAGACCATATCGCCAATCGTTTTTCACCAACAGAGGGCGTCCTTTGCAATGCACTATGGGATTGCCCCATTTTCAATCCCATAGTGCATTGCAAAGGGCGCCCTCTGTTGGTGAAAAACGATTTGCGATATGGTCTATGAAGTTGACATCAAAATATTCACTTAACAGCATCAAGATTCTGTGTGATGAAAATTTCTACTCTCAGACTGACTGCGTTTTTAATTTTAAAAAGTGGAGATTTTTTTTGCATTTCTTTTCTTGTTCGAGATACAAATGGGAACAAGAAAAAAGGAAATTCATCTGAGATATATCAAAGCTCGATGCATCCTAATTCCCTCAACAATGTCCCAAGATAAGAAGAAGGACCATTAGTGAGACAAGTCTTAGCGCTCTGTGAAATTAGCTCCTGGTCGTGTATTTATATCAAGTAACAGGTCTCGCCAGTTAGTACAAATTATCAACTAGCCCCTGAGACCCGAGATCGGTTTCACAAAAGTTAAGACGAGTTTTACGCATCCTAATTCCCATAGCAATGTTCCAAGATAAGAAGAGTGACTCTTCCTACGATGCATCTTAGCGCTTTGTGAAATCAGCCCCTGGTCGTGTATTTAAATAAAGTATCTGGTCTCGCCAGTTAGTACAAATTATCAATGAGCCACTGAGACCTGGGATCGATTTCACAAAAATTCAGACGAGTTTAATGCATCCTAATTCCCATACTAATGTCCCAAGATAAGAAGAGTGACCCTTCCTAAGATGCGTCTTAGCGCTTTGTGAAATCGGCTCTTGGTCTGTCAGGTGAACAAGCTTTGTCGCCAGTTGTTAATGGTAATTTTGTGACATGCTTTGAGCAACTCATGATGCTAAAATTGGACTTACCCTCCGTCTCTTTGGTTGTAGATTCGCAGGTAGAAGACAATGTATTAATAGAAGCATCAGACACCAGGTTAGGTTCAAAGAGATCCGCACCCGCTACGCTGGTTAAAGTTAGCAAAGCACACTCTACAGGAAGACCGGTTGTTTCGGACGACGTTAGTGCAGGCTCGATTTGCATGCTGTTAGTGTCGGAGCGGTTATTCTCCTGACTGGTTGCTGAAGCGCATGCAGGAGCGCGACGTCGAATCTTGGAGTGAAATACAGCCGTTCCCGTTATTGGGTCCAGAGTTACGGAACATCCGTCTTCGTCAATGGTACTCTCTCCCCATCGACATTGTAGATTTGGGTCCGTGGAAGCTTGAAAACTGGCTGCCAGTTTACGTTTAGAAGCTTGTTTTTTAATCATGCCAGCCATGCTTGTGTTTGAGCCACGGAGGCTACAATTTGACTTTTCAAGAAAGCAATCTAGGCTATCAGTGCCTTGCTTCACGGTTAACTTCCCAACCTTCTCCAGAAGGAAAATTCCTTCTTGTTCGGCAATCACTACCACACCCAGGTTACTTTCACCACTTTTCAGAAATCTAGGGGCTTTAAAGCTTTGAGTCCACTTTTGAAGTCTTTTTTGAGGGTTGCTTAAACCAAGTTTCTTGTTCACATTGCTTCTTGTGAACAGAGAAAGGTGTCTGCCCAGATTAATGGATGAAGAGATGATAGTAGGGTTAATTAACCTTCTACTGTTAGTCAGCAAAGCAGCCCTGCGAGAATTTAGTATTTTATGGTGAAAGACGACTCTGCTTCCGCGCATGAATTTAAACATGCGGGAAGACACTCACTTCAAGACAGGTAGTTCATCTAAATGTTTCTAAGCTAAGTTAATTGTTTGTGTAAGTTTTCCAAGAAGCCCCTTCACTAACATGCACCAATGAGTTAGAGGTTTTTTTCTAGATGAAGTGAAAACAAGTCAGCAAACAGGACATGTAACAAACGTAAAGAGGTTGCATGACACAACAGAAGCAGCACAGGCATATATCAGGCAAAAGTTCAAAGCATTCCACAACTCACAGAGGCTGATATCGGTCAGATCGGCTAGCGAGCGGCTGAACGTGGAATCAGGAGAGTCCAAATCGTGCGGTGCGAGCGCGTAGAGGTCGATATCGCCCAACCGATCTTGGTATCCCGACTCGTAAGTGTCATTCAGCAAATCTTCGTCAAAGTCTTCCGACGAGATGTCGTTAGACGCGCCTTCGCTTTCACCGTCTTTAGACGGCGTATCGGTGACGCTCGATTCCGAATCTTTATCCCTAGTCAGTGCTAAATCGGCGAGCAGGAAATCCTTGCTGTCGTTGATTGGACTGTCGAGGCTGCTGCAGAATAGGGCGCCCTCGCTGAGTTCGCTGGTCAAGACTAACAGCTCCTTGTTGAGACGCAGAGATCGCGAGAGGTGGTCGGAAGATGCGAGGGTCTTAAACCTTGCACCGCCTTGAGGGAAGCGACAGACTTGTATCGCGCCGAGGGGAATGTGACCACGGGATAGAGGTGCTTTTGTGACGACTCCAATCTGTCGGAAAAGGAAATCGACAGTATTATGAATTCGTCTGGGTGTATTTTTCACATCCTTTATTGTCACATATGCACATCGCGTGTGGTTCAAAATACATGTAAAATAAACTGGAAAACAAGAATAATTTAGATGTTTAAATGATCACTTCTCAAGGAATGTACACGTACATGCACAGATTTATAGAGTACAGGAAACTCGACTAACATTTCATGCAACACAAACCGCACCAAAACATCCACAAAAAATAACAAAAGAACAGACCTACAATTTACACTGTGTGAGGAGCGCATTTGATATTTACAAAGGGCACTTCCATTTGAAAATCAAACCATTACTGTACTGGACAACAGACCAAGACACGAGCCAAATCAATACCAAGGGCTACATGTACGTACAAATGTTGTGGCTCTGTCAAATTCCAGCCCTGGAATTATATTATTAAAAAATTGATGCTTACATCGATTTGCCAATAAAATACCAGACATACCAGCACATACAGTTGAAGTCAGAAGTATAAATACAACTGTATGCAACCAAGTGTTAAAACTGGTGTGCTTATACCATTTTTGTAACAGTCTTTACTAAATTCTTGATTTTGTGGAATTGCATGCAGTACTTAAAACATACATGTACCTTGTACACCTTGCAATGGTTCGGGTAGCCCTGTTTACCATTTTGGATGATGATGGTAGTGGTGTACATGTATTTATACATGTACTTCTGACTTTAACTGTACATGTACCGGTACCAAGGGATCAAACTACATGTACATGTAAAAAGCAAATACAGCAAATCCCACCACTAACCACTACATGTATATGTACATGTACCACTACACACAACTTGTCCAATGCAGGCATACACAGTACATGTAATGGATAGAATAGTTACGATTATTCACCTGCCACAACTATACATGTACATGTACATTGCATGATACACAAGTACATGCATACAAACTATTTTCCAATCCTGTGGAAGCAGCATGTGGCACATGAGAATGGAAATAAAATAGGTGTTAGAACCAACACAGTAATTTCAATAACAGGTGATAAATGCTTTGTCCATTTGCCTACCCTTGCAGGAGCGAATGGGGGGAGGGGGGCGGGGAAGGGGGGAGGGGGAGGGGGGCGGGGGGAGGGGGCGGGGGGAGGGGGCAGGGGGAGGGGGCGTGGGAGAGTGTATTTGGTGGAGAGCTGATAATAAGGGTTGTGTTCGAATTCCAGTTTACCCAAATTTTCTTGCTCAATGTATAACTCTGAAACTACAAATGCAGGATAATTGTTAACAGTTTTTGTATACTCTTTCAAAATGCCATGTATAAAAGTCAATTCCAACCCCTGGGATGCGTTTCAAATATGCAAACATTGCTAATGCTTGCGATGTTCACCAACAACTGGTGCCCCGATTTCCATAGATGAGTGCACAAGAGCACCACTCTCGACCACACCCGCCCTCCCCTTCCCCTCCCCCCAAAAAAGGTGAATTTATACAAACCAATGGGAAGCCTTCGGTTAGGATGTAATCAAAAGTATCTGGTGTTTCCTGCTCTTCTTCCTTGGGTCTTAGATCATAGTCATCCCACTCCAGCTCTGTATCATGCAGTATTGGCCCACCGCTGTGCTGAAGGTACGAGTTCTTCTGCTTGACCACTCCTTTAGTCTTTGGACCGTCGTCAGTGAATTCGTAGTGATCCCACTCGAGGTCAAAATCAGGAGGGTGCGGCCGGTAGTTGCTATGTCCGTGGTTGGTATAGCCTTGGTTCGTGTGGTAATGATGGTTGTTGTGATTGTAACCGCTGTTGTGATAACCGTTGTAATCGTTGTGGAGATAACCGTTAAAATCGTTGTGATGACCACCCCGATTTGCGTGACCACTACCGCGATTTGCGTAACCACCACCGCGATTTCCACGATTAGCGTTGATTCCAGGGCCTCCACCGCGAGCTCGGCGGTTGGCGTAAGTGTTGTAAGGACGTGACGGTTTGGGGACGGAATATACAGAGACGGAGTTGTTGTAGGACGGAGACGGTTGACGTGGCGGGCTGTTGTAGTGATTCTGGTGGTGATGGTAGTTACGTTGCTGGTAACTGGAATGGTGGTTCCCTTCGCGGTAGCTTGGTCCACTAGGTTGGTATGAGTGGGGTAGGTGGTGGGGTGAAGGATGACTATGGTGTTGGGGAGTGGGGGGATACTGCATGCGCCCGTATGCCTGCGACATGGGGGCAGTGACAGGGTGGGGCTGGGTAGGGAAGGAGGAGAGACGAATGGATGACCAATGGGAAGAATTCAGGAGGAATGGTCATTGCTTAGCTGTTGGTGATCCAGTTACCTGGAGGAAGGGGAAAACACAAAAAAGGAAAATAATGCTATTTATTAGCAGGCTTTGACTTTAACAAAGACCACAAAGGCAAA
Organism: Henricia sp. BOLD:AAB3569; assembly: GCA_037783545.1. Lineage (NCBI taxonomy): Eukaryota > Metazoa > Echinodermata > Asteroidea > Spinulosida > Echinasteridae > Henricia > Henricia sp. BOLD:AAB3569. Next base: position 73,387 of record JBBELK010001230.1, read on the forward strand.
TGGCCTCAGTGTTCTCCACTGCAAAAAAAATTGTCCGGGCGGCTCAGCAGTGCCCTCACGCGGCGAATCGGTGTTCGCCGTGTGAGGGCACTGTTCAAAACGAATGCATGCAACTGCCATGGCCGTTATTTTGTGAGGACATACATGTACATGGTTGCACATTTTGTACACATTGTTGACCAATTTAAACAACAAAAGTTCCCCTACAAGATGGCACTTATTCGATACGGTCCATTTTTGTGTGCATTAGAGCAAATTTACATAAAGGAGGTCGAGAGTTCAAATGCCAACCAGGGTGATTGAAAAGATCAAGATGTCTTGGAAAGCCTGGAGTGAAGAGTTCCAATAAAGTTATCTTGGAATGGATTGAAGACAAATTTGATTTATACATGTAGATTCACAAATGAGATAGTGCTAATTCAACAGGATTTCCACCACCAAACTGTGATAGATCGATTTCCTACAAGAAACGTACGGCGTAGCTACATGTACACATTATGCAAGATATAGGCCTACCAGGAGAAGCGTGCCACACTGGTTCCTATCCTTGAACAGAAACAGATGTTTAGGAAAAAACGACGAATTACTTCAAAACTAACACAAACTGCCCCTTGGGGAAGCCCGCTGGAGAATCCAAAGACTCGGCTTTCAATCAGTAATAAAAATTTCTACTTTCCGCCTCGCCAATGTCCAATCCAAATACCCTCCAATTTCCTGCATGTTAGGAGGGTTAACACGCAACAGATGTGGGCAGGGTACGAGTGATACCCAACTAGGGCTCCCTCTGGGGTTTACAATCAGCCAAGTCACTGCGGGCAAGCAAACAGCGCCTGGGCCTGGGCTGTGTCAATATTGTAAACGTTACTTGCGGTTGCTCCCAGGTTACCGAGTGGAGCTCCTAGGACAGTCAGAGGCAATGATAGACTATTTCCTGTGTCAGATCTCCTCGTACAATTTTCCAATTTCATAATATGTCACAAATTCATCAAAGACTGTCTGCCAACATCAAAAATCTGAACAAAGCAGAATACTGAACGATTCATTTAGGAATAGTACAATGTAACTACACACAAATGCACACAATTGTTGGTCTTGCAAACAAACTTTTACCAAGAGTGGTTTCACAGGAAAATGAACGCCCGGAATAAAGTACACAAATGTACCGGTAGGTTACATAAATGTGTACACAAAATAGGTTTCACTATCAAATTACTGTAAAGTGGCCCAAAGGAAGCAACTACTTTTACCAAATTGATCTCAGATGTCAGTATTTTGGAGTGATCAGACCCGCTTCCCAAAGCATTCTAAAGCATTAAAGCTGTATTTTGTGGAAACCTTTCTTGGAAATTCGACATGACCTGCGATTAGTTCCTGTGCGTGTGAGCCGCACAATATAGAGCATATCGAATAGCCGCCATTTCGTGGGGCACCTTTTGTTACTTAAACCGTTCAACAATGGAAACACAATATGTGCAACCATGCATGTCCTCAAGGAACAAAGAAATTGCCCCACGAAATGGCGGCTATTGGATACGGTCTATTGCATGCTCCCCGCCAGGGCATTTAGAAAAAATAAGAAATTATATTATATTGAGCACAATGACAACAGGCCAATTTCATGAAGCTGTTAACCAATCAAATTTGCTTAATGCAAAATTTGTTTGCTTTATAAAAATGGGTTACCAGTCAAAGTCTCATGCGATGTGTATTGTAATTCACTGGTATTCTGCTATTGCTAAACACACAAGTTAACATACAATTTTGACTGCTAACCCATTTTTATATTAGCAAACAAATTTGGACTAAACAATTTTTTAAACAGCTTTATGAAATTTCATTTCATTTTCATTTCATTTTATTATAAAAATCCTCGTAGCCCAAAGGCCAAATTACGATTTTTTTACAAACAAAATTAAAACAATAATTCTAAAAATCATAATAATAAATTAAAACGAGGACTATTAATTGGCCCCAGAGGTAAAGCACATTGGGACTGTGAGTTTAGATAAGAACAGAATATTATTTGTTACTTTGCACCACAGCAGCTGTTTTCCCACATCAATTCTGCACAGTACAAGTCGTAATAATTGTGATTTCCAATGGTCACAAAAACCCTCAATAATTTAATTACAGCCATGGTGTAAAGTTCCACTTCAAATCATGTAAGCTACTGGACATCCTAAGTAGATTTCCTGTTTCTATATCAATGATCTGACGGAGTCTGGCTGTGTTTGACAGAAATAAATTATATTACTGAAGATACACAATCATTGCAAAGTCTGGTCGGAGCCATTGGGAGTGGCCAGCCTAAGAAAACAAGCTTGTTCAGTAATCCCTCAATTTACTGTACCGTAATTAAAGGGTTTGGTCCTTGATTGTTCAATTTGACTTGTTGTTATTCACTAATTCTGCCACAATACATCAGGAGGCAATGGATCAGAGAAATATGCTCAGAGAATGTGCTCAAAAAAATATTTTCTTTTTTATAACAGACCATACGGTAACCATACAGGTCAACAGTTTAATCCATAACTTTCTAGGGTGGAATTTGTTTACAGGTACCTGCTGCAAAGTGCAGACAAAGAAAATTGCCAATTTTTAATTTTTTTTTCCCAAAGTGAAACTGGCCCTGAATATGGACAAATATATTAATAATAGTGCTTCACACTAACGTCTGAATATGGACAAATATATCTTTAAATTAATGCAGTGACATGACGTACGTACATTGCACAGTGATACATGTAATTGCACCTTACTGAGGTACATGTACGCCTACATGTACATGTATGTAACAAGGTGAAATGCCATCTCTAGCAGAAAGTACGCACCAGACGTACCCGGTACGTACGTACCGTACAATGTAGTTCTAAATAGTGTACAAATATGTACATTTGCATAGTTCTAGACATGTAGCCAAAAATACATACTACTGTATATTTCACAAATATATGTAGGCCTATATGTATACTAGTACATGTACTGTCAAATTCGGAACAAATCAATGTCTGATGTATATTATTACAGTAGACTTTCTGATGCTGACAATAATAAGAACATTTATATAGCGCAGTTACTATACAAATATACTCAACTGTGCTTCACAGATTATTATTACCCCTGGTCATTGGGCTCAGTAATATCATTCCTTAATCCTTCTCAACTCCCTGGGGAGTATACAGTCCCGTGCTGCTTATGCGCACGGGGACTAGTCAAACACATTAGCTTTCTCTACCCTCGCAGGTACCCATTTCCTCCTGGGTGGAGAGAGGCAATTCATGGCAAAGTGCCTTGCCCAAGAGCGCGCACCATGGACAACCGGGATGGGATTCGAACCCACGACCTGTGGATTGACCAGTCTTGGATTCAACACGCTACACCGCTCGGCCATGGTGCCTCACAATGACTTACATGTATCCAGCTACCATCAACCATGGAGGCATCAACTGACCTGGGGCCAATTTCATAAAGCTGTTTACCGGTAGCAGAAATTTTTGCTTATAATTTGTTTGCTTTATCAAAATGGGTCAATAGTCAAAATTGCATGTCAATTTTTGTTTTTCACAAGAATATCTGCTATTCTTGCTAAGAACACAAGTTGACATAAAATGTTGACTATTAACCTGTTTTTATAAAGCAAACAAATTTTTGATTAGGCAAAATTTTCTGGTAAACAGCTTTATGAAATTGGCCCCAGTACAATACATGCAACCAAAATTTGTGCAAGAGACATCACATTCATTTTGGGTACCTTCATGATCATACACTACCATACCTACAAGTAGCACTGGTTTCCAAAAGCTGAAACAGTAAGCACTTTCAATTCCGAGTAACAGTGCTCACAGATTCCTCACACAATTAATACATTAAATCCGATGACTCCTATCGCTGGTCACATCTAATTGAGCATCCTGTCTCCAAATGTCATGAAACAACGGTCAGCTGTGACTGAAATTATTTCAGTGTAGAGTGTATAGGTCTATATTCCTAACAACATGACCTCAGATGTGTGTGCGCACTGCATGCATTGTCAATGAATCATTGTAAACACGGAGGAGGATCGGAGAGGTCAAAGAGTGGATTTACATATGTATGTACTTGAGGCTGTGTTGTAGAAACTACAGTAATTGTACGCCAATTGTAACCAATGCAAGTACACTATAGGATCCTACAGTAGTACTCGATTACAAGTGTACATCATTCGATTTCTGGCTATGGTAGAGGGTTACGTTGACATGCACCAAGCAGTTGAGTTCCACATATTTCTCAATATGAACAGAAAAACAATTTTTATTGTTTATTTGAGCTCGTATTTGGGTTAATTTCAGCCACAGAAAATGATTATTTACAGCATACCCTATGCCAGATCCCAGTTGTTATTCATTCAATTCAGTAAATGTGAGAACATATCGTATTCAAAAACTGGTGATGACACTAGTTTTACAAGATACAAATTGATCGTCAATGTACAACTTGGTTAACCCTTTAAAACGTGCAATTCTGATTTATTATTATGAACAATGATCAACAATTTGGGTACAGTATAATTTCAAAATTTTCTCAACATTTTTATAAAAAAGTCCAAGGCATGTATTGATGAAATCGATGTTCAGGCTAATTTTGCCATGCTCATGCAAACATCTGATTCAGATTAGGCCCATCTCTTTAGCCATACCGGCCCCCCTGAACCCAACACCCTATGCCACACACTGTACGCCTCTCAAGCAATCAAGCAATAAAGTCCAACAACCATAACACAAATAAACAGCCACGTCTTAAATTGGAAAATAGATGCCAGACGCGGATGTTTAAAGATAAAAGATGTTGCCATTAAGAAATGAGCCGTCAAGGACAAGATAAAAAAAGAAGCGTCAAAATATTTGCCTCCGAAAACATGCTTGCACTTTGTTTCAATAACGCCCAATTTCCCTTAAGTCAAAACATCTTGATGGCGTGGCTATGAACTTTAAGATTAGAGTCATCTTGGGAATGGACAAAAACAAGCAGAAAGGATGACCTGAGACTTCGCAAGTATCCTCCAATTAGGCACCCCTGTCTAGCCGGACACATGTTCTTGCTCGTATGGATTTTTTAGGAAGGAACTTAAAAGAACACACCGGCTTCGTTGGGCTATTTTGGTCTCGAAATATACCCATACATGATTCTGAAAGTCTTTCCGAAATAAACTAAATAGATCCTGAAAAGAAACCATCAAATGTGGCTGTTTTTGAGAATTTTTTCAAAAAATCAAGGTCACGTGTTTATCTGAACCTGCAGCCGATTTCACGAATCCTTACGCACGAATCCTTAAGCCCGCTTGCGCAACCTTTTTATTGCGTAAGCTGCGCAACATTCCTATGATAATTACACGCAAGCCTATGGGGCTTATGCCATTTTCAAAAGTTGCGCAAGGCAAGCTACAATGTATGCAATTTTTCGTGAAATCGGCTGCAGATTTCTGGTTCGAAAAAAATCACATGGCCTTGTGAGTTAGTTTTATTTCCAGCCATAGAAACCAACGCAAAGTGCGAGTTGCTTTTGTCAATCGCGGCTGGTTTCACTTCTTGTCGGAAAATAATGTCCTACAAACTATTTTGGCAACACAGATCATATTCTCGAGGAAATACCTTTGTCTGGTCTCAAAATAAAAGAAATAAGTTTAAGTTGTTCTGAAGAGATAACTTAGGCCCAAAAAGGGTTACAACATGCCCTTCTAAAAACCCTGTGTACAAATTTCCAATATACGCTCGTAACCGGGACGGGCACCTCCCCAAGGATGCTCAAACTGCCGAATCTGTATTCAGGTAACGTTTACACTTCAAGCGACGTTGACAATTGCAGGGTTCAACCCCGCAATTGGAGATTTAACCCAACCCAAAAGGTGACTTGAAAAAGGCGAATCAGACCCGGGTCTGATCCGCCTTTTTCAATTCACCTTTTGCATTTACACCCGGCTTCAACTCGCCTTTTTGGAAAATGGCGTGTTCGATTCAGCAAAGGCGAATCGAGTGTAAACAGGCCTATACACTAACCTTTTGCAGCAGGTGGCACATACATGTAGTGTTGTAAATAATTTCAACACGAGAGATTTGAGCAATTCACCAGAACACTGCCTTCCACATGTAACTGCAACACTTCAATGTTGTTAACAACTTGACATGCAACGTGAGGTTCACGTGTAAGTGACATGATGGGATTTACATTGAGCATGTGCAAAACTGCTGCACGAGTACAGCACAAATGTTATGCAGTGATTACGTGTACGTACGACACATGTACAAGAGTGTACGCAGACACTTGATGAGTGTACATGTAGAGATATGAAGATGAGTCGCTCCAGGGCAGATAAAACCACACTCAGTGACTCAACCATTTCCCATACAGACTTGAAGAAAAAAAAAACTGACAAGATCAGACCAAGACATTTGACATCAAGGGCCGCACTCCACGGCGAAAGCCCTGAACCATCAGGAAAGACGAGACGTAAAAAGATGACAGGAAATCACTCGGAGCAGCTGAAATTGAACCTTTCAACTGGGAGAAACTCCGCAAATTGGGGTTTCCTCCCGGCTAGAATCCCACAGGGTCCCCCGGCCACTTTCTCGGGGAGCCTCGTCTCGTTTGAGAGACACCAAAGGAAAAGAAAGACGAGAGAGGCTCATCTGCCCTGTCCCTTGCTATCTTGTCTGATGACAGAAATGTCTGGTCAAAACAATGGCATACATGCAGGTGGCTTATCCCACAAGTTACAAAATCATACTTGTACAGTGATGCCAACATTGCACAGCGAAAGAGTAATTTGCCGCAGGGCACCCGTCTTAGACAAGAAATTTCAAAAATTACACCTAATTAATAAACCCTTAGAAAATCCCAAATTTGAGCATTGCAATAATTAGATCACAATACATAAAGTAATTGGCTGGAAAAAAATGTATACATGTTAAGCCTAAATAGTAAATGTTTTAACATCTAAAGGAGCAAGAAAATCAACATCATGGCAGTGAAAACACTTTCTGGAAATGTTATCCTTTCAATGACAAAGTCTTATGTAGTCTTATGTAGCGTACCAGTGTTATTGACCCCTTTCGAACATGTGCGAATACGCCATTTTGGGAGTCAAATAATGGAGTCATTGTGGAAGCGATGTGCGTGTGCGTTGTGTGTCTCTCTGGTGGGCATAACGCGGTTCAATTCACCAATGGGAGCCTTAGTATAGCACGTTACGAGTGCTATGGACACACACAACGCGCACGCACATTATTTGACTCCTAAAATGATGTCATTGGAAAGGAGTCAATAGGGTGCAAGTCGAGTTCATTAGAAGTTTGGATGAACTTAAGTCTTACAGCACTTCCATGCACTAAACGTAAACATCTCTAGGGAAAAACGAAAACAAAAATTACCTTTCTGCAGACCTTGTTTCACACTCTTAAGTCAATGGATCTGAAAGAAAAAGACAGGAAATGTGGAGCTGGATTAATAGAAATATGAGACTGATCAATGTTCAACAGAGGCCCAGAGGGCTACATTATCATACCACTTTTTGGAAAAGGGGCGACGTCTCAGCATCAAAGTTTGGAGATTTTTTGTAAAATTAAAAAAACTTTATACATTGATTTTCATCAATGATGATTATCATGTTATTTTTTTTTTTTAAAGACGTTTTTTTTAATCACTGCGTATTTTCGTTACTTTGCCCAGTTGCGCCACCATGCAACACTGAGAGAAAAATTGGGTGCTGAGGGAAAACCTGAGGGAGTACATACCAACTGTGCCTTATGCTCAGCTGGTAGAGCGTCTGCCTAGTGAGTCAGAGGTCTTGGGTTAAAATCCCGATAAGGCCCTTAGAAGTTTGGTTGTTTCATTTCAATGGTAATTCAAGGCACCATACCAGATGTGTGCATATTTTAAGGGTAGCCTTTGATCACGATTATTATTACTTTGGTGAATGATTTTTGGAAATAAAAATGTTCCATTCTAACTTAATAATTAAAATGGGCCAATGCACTTTTTTTAAAAGGACAACTATAGTGATATCGAGGATTTATTAAAATGTCTTAATTTATGAGGGATGACTTAAGTGACTTTACAACTGGGTTATGCATCCGGGGGTAAATTCTGGGCTTCCTTTACCCTCGAAGAAAAATGTCCAAACTGCTTGTTCTCGGAAATCAAATCAGTAAAGAAAACAGAGACATCTGATATGGAGACGGAGGGAAAAAGTGAAAATCACGATGCAATTTTTTGACAAGTCTCAATCAAGAGATAGTCTGATCCACAATTTCCTGTTCTCCATTCCCCGGAGCTCAGTTACAATGACTCTGAAAAAAATCCAGTGGTTTGCAAGCCTTTAGTCAGTGGGTAGGGTGATGTTGATGGAAGAGGTACCATAACGGAGCATTGTACAAAACAAACCCCTTGTCATAGACTGTACTATTGAGCTCGTGCCAATGACGTCATTTTGGGAGTCAAATAATGCCGCGTCGTTGTGGAAGCAATGTGCGTGCGCGTTGTGTGTGTCCATAGCGTGCGTTTTGCTAAGGCTCCCATTGGTGAATTAAACTGCGTTACGCCCACCAGAGACACACACAGTGCGCTGGCACATCGCTTCCACAATGACTCAGCATTATTGGACTCCCAAAATGGCGTATTTGCACGTGTTCGAAGGGGGTCAATATGGTAGGTGATTTGGTCATGCCAACTGTATTGAAAATGTTTTCCTGATCTGGGCCTAATTTCAAAGAGCTGCTTCACAGCCTATTATATTTTTTTAACTAAGCCCTACTGGTAGCTTTATTCATGAACATTGTTAACAGTAAGCAATTTCACATGTCTTGACTGCAGAGCCAAACTTAAGATAGTGACGCTTGAAATGGCACTTAAACCAAGCACAGCTTGTCTGATTTAAGCAGTGCTATGAAATTAACCCCGGGATAACTTGATGTGTAGTGAACCTATGGTGCTGGCTTGAAAAATTCCAGGTTATTAAAGTACCATAAATGCTTCATACTTGTATTTTACCTGCTATACAGTTTTTACATCAGATTTGCACTTTATGATAGTTGGTACACATGACATAATAAGGGCAAAATTGTCCAGAGGAGGATTTCAAACTTTGTCAAAAATAATTCAAGCCGATTTGACCCGAGACCTTATTCCCAATTCAAATTTATGCAAAGCGCACAGCGATAGCCACTCCCCTAATTAATGTTTTGATGCCTGCAAAGGTCACACCGTCCATACAATTTATAACTGTGGTGTACCAAGCAGAAACTGTGTGGTTAGAGACAGTGTCAGCAATAGTGTAAAAATACAGAGGGTGTCAGTGTGTAGGCCCATTGACAATGGTGCAAAATACAATTTGCAGTTTAACAAGAATTTTTCAGAAGGGTAGGGTCTGACAGCTCATGCATTTAAAGCACAATGAAAAGAATTAAATGCTTTTGAGTGCAAACAGCAAACTGGTACTGGAAAATCAGTGAACCGCTAAAATCTAAGATCTGTAAATTTAAAGGCAAAGTACCTTTTTTTTCCGGCACATTTGAAATTTCCACCTGGGCAACATAAGTACATATATAGAAAGTGTTGTGAAGGCTTTTTTTCCTGGGAAAAAATACCATTCACTGGCACTTATTCAATAAATAAGTCTATATATGGAACATGACATAAAAATCAAAGAAAACTTTTCTCATTGTAAAATCATGTTTCCTAACTAAATTTAAACTTTCTGGGGGCATTATCATGTCATATTAATAATTACTGGCGAATGTGTATGGTATTACTATTTATACCTTCTTCTTTAATCTTTGGGGAGCGAGGGAAAGATTTTAAACAATTGATAAGACTTAAGTGCATTTTTATGTAGACCTATAACTTATGCACCTATCAATTGTCCCCCGCCCCGCCCCGCCCTGCCGCCCCGCCCCGCCCTGCGCCCCCGCCCTGCGCCCCCGCCCCCCCCCCCCCCCCCCCCCCCCCCCCCCGGCTACCCCACCTAGTAAGAGGTGGGGATTGTCACTTTTTGCGTGACAAAATCCCCACCCCTGGGGCAACATTTAGGTGACCAAAATCCCCACCCTTAGGCTATAGCCTATAAATGAAACTGCAAAAAACAAAATGGTGAAATACAAACAGGAATGTCATGCACAACAACTTAGCAAAAATAGCCAACATTTTTGAACAGTCATAGCTCACCCATTGCCAAATTCACATTCGTAGACAGACAGAGAAGTCTCCATGCTCATCAGCTGAAGATGTGAAACCAATCAACCAATGAAGCAATTTCATCCAAGTTTTAGTAAGAAGTTGGACGTCTTTCTGTCGAGCTCGAGTGAGCCTGACGGAACCACACCACACGTCCTTGCTTTCTTTGCAGTCAAAAATTGTGCATGGGTGTGATCTAAATGGGATAATGGGGGAGATATACGTCATCTAATGAATAATAAAATAACACGTAGAACACGTACATACTTCAACACTGCTTATTATTCATAATGACGTATTCCTTCCGCCTGTTCCCAGTTTGTCTTATGATGATGTCACCAGTTTCGCAGACGATAAAATCGGGCAAAGTTTTTTGCTGGTGTCGATGTCATCTTCGACTTCAAGGAAGTCTCAAGCATTGATCTCGTACTAAAGTAGTACTGATCTAGAGTCCTAAGAAGAATAAAAAGGTGCCTCTTCAATCAAGTTTCTTCCTCCATGCTTCAATCTTGGGATGTGTTTGCGAAAAAATCGAGTTGTGCCTGTGTGGCACACTACGCACGTACAAAACTGTCCAAAGGGCTCTTCTGAAAAGATTGCAAGATCTAGGGCATGTAGGGCAACATTGTGGCCTTGATGAATTTCCCTGCATAGCGTGGCATGGGCTTGATGAGCAATTTTTGCCACTTTTGGAAATCACAATTGATTTTCGAAAGTTGGCACCAAAAATTTGAACTAAAACACTGTCAAATTTTGTAATTTATGCATCTATTAAAAATAAGGCCTAAATTAGAATTTATATTTTTTTAACTCGGTGACAGTTGAATTGAATTTAGGTTTTGTTAACTTGGGATCAACTTGTCATTTCATACCAAATTCCCCAGGCCAAATTTCAAACACTGGTCATCACTTATTCTTCAATTTAAAGGCATATGCTCGTCAGCAATGCGCGCGCGCCAAATTCGTGCCAAGAAATACGCAGCTCCATATTCATGCCTTTGCTATGGAGCTGCATATTTCATGGCACGAATTTGGCGCGCGCGCATTGCTGACGTGCCTGTGCCTTTAATAGGCCTACCGAAAAGTGCTAATATTTTAAAGGAAAGTGAACGTTTTTCTAGAAAATATGTAAATCTTTTCTGCAATGTCCTGTAAACTTTACAACAGAATTCAAGCCATACGGTTTAATTTTAACTTGCAGTGTGCTTTATTAATCATGCTAATTTTCACTTTCAATGCTGATCTTTTACTTCGTAGGTCAAGAAAGCTACATTTCAACTATCGCGTCACAAATCACATGCACACTAAACCATGGCAAACAACAACGCCCATAGACTTGCCCTCCAGTCCTTCCTCTCTCGGGGCGTCATGACTTGTGCTGAGGTCAAGGAATTGCATAAGAAGGCATGCGAGACGTTTAATGGTAAATTTATTGAAAGCGGTTATGTATGGTATCCGTTTGTATTCAAATTCCTGTATTTTCTTTTTGTATTCAAATTCCTGTATTTTCTTTTTGTATTCTAACTTTATTTTTTCCTAAAATGTAGTACGACACAACATGTCATTGCATTTTGTACTCGGGCAAGACATTTTACTGCACATTGTCTATCTCCACACCTTGTGTACAGATATCATTGTCACTCCTTGCCATTAACCAGGGATGAACACCATCTTGAAATGGCTTTGTAACGTTTCAAACATCTGTTAGGCGCAATCTTCATAGAATTTGCGCAAGCAGATTTTGAACTTCACCCAGTTCAAAGATTGAGCTGGAGGTACTGAATCAGATTGCGCACCGAAATTAAAACTGCTCTTGAGAACCTATCTTGCGCAGATTCTGAAATTGTGTTTGGAATCAAAATTTGCGCTGCGCAATTTTGAATTGGGTGAAGTTTAAAATCTGCTTGCGCCCAACACATCTTTCAGTTGCAGGGTTTAGCCAAGTTATTTGGCCAACATGTAGAAGAAAAAAATCTAACTCTTTTGTAAAAATTTGTTTGTTCGAAAGTGGAGTATGCAAACACCATGGAGTGCCTGCAGGATTTCCTGGAGAAAATCAATGGGAATATTTCCAGTATCGGCATGGAGATAAGATCGAAGAAGGACGAGGACACAGGAAAAAAGACGTTTGCTCTTGTAAGGACAACAGAATCCGAACTCGGAAGGCTTTCATCGGACTACCAAAAGAATGACTTGGAGCTCTTCAAGAAGATTGTGAGTGCATTTTTACCGAAATTTAACCTCTGGGCCTGGGGCCAATTTCATGGCGCTGCTTAAGCACTAGCTGAAAATGTGTTCTTACTGTAGCAGAAAAGTTGTGCTAACTTTAAGGCTATTTCACGGCCGCTGCGTGCTTGGCAACAGGCATTGTTGCGTCACTAGTGTTTAGCAAATTTTGTCCCCGAGGCTAGCAAGCGTTTTGCACTGCTTACAGTTACGGTCTCCATGAAATAGCCAGAGCCTCCGGAGCTAAAAAGCTCTGTGAAATTGGCCCCTGGTTAGCCGGAAACGTCAAGGCCTGGCTGGTAATTTGAGCTTTCATTGTCAAATTACAGTAAATGGTGTTTTTTCCATTGATGTCATTGGTGCACGATAAGCTCATACAACAGCGCTTCAAACCAACCAAATTTTAACAAAAAAATTGTTCAGAAATTCTGCAAGTTGAATTGCTATTCATGCGACTTGAGATGCTAGTTGAGAGCAGTTTCATTTGTTTCTGCACAGGGACACATCTTTGGATCTGGATTCAGATCTGCAAAGAAACAAACATGCCCACTGACTTGCAGGGCCTTAAGTTGTATAAACCTTAACAATATCGCTGCGTTAACCTTGGAACTTTCCTTCAACAGCTCGATCTGATTTTGGACTCCGAATCTGGTGCTGCATCGTCGACCGATATCTTGAATCTGACAAGTCAACTCAAGGAAAGAATGTCGAAACAAGAGGCACAGAATCTTCTAAGCAAGTTCATCAAGGAAAAGTGGCTAACAGAGGTACAGACATAAAGAAAATGTACTTTGAGTTTCAACATGTAAGTGGGGTACCGTGGCCGAGTGGTTAGGGCCATTGACTCGCAATCATGGGTGAAAACTTGGGGTTGCAGGTTCGAATCTGGCTGCGGTACCTGTGCCCTTGGGCAAGGCACTCAACCACACTTGCTCCATCCTTCGGAAGGGATGTAAAGCCATTGGTCCAGTGTGTTAGGTAATGGTAACGCACTCTGAAGATCCCAGAGCATTCTTTCGTGAGCAAGGGGATTCCCCGGTGTCTCTGGCCATTTCTAATTCTTCATGGGTTTCCTCACGCTTACGAGTGACAGTGCAATGAGCACTATTGAGGAATCCTTGGTATGAATACCAGAAAGAAATAATAATAATAATAATAATATGAGAGTATGCTCTGCGACAATTATTTCTATGGTGATTAGGCACCATAACAATATTGCGCTCATTAGAATTACTTGATGAAGTTCATAATTCCTGGCACAATTTATAGCAACAAGTAATAATCCTCGCCAAAATAATTTTTCTTGAATGTTTGTCATTTTTCTCCCAGACCCAAGGGGAGATATCATTGGCTCCCCGTTCCGTCATGGAGTTAGAGCACTACCTAAAGGAGGTGTACGAAGACGACTTGAGATATTGCCATCTATGCAAGGAAATCGCTCTTAAGGTATGACAGTTTTGCCAGTGGCAATTAATTAGCCACATTTGGGCTTTTCATACTTGTACTGAAAGCATTCTGGACGTTAGTACGAGTTCTAGACCCTGTTCACGTCATAAAAATTGTTTTGTTCCACGAAGATTTAACAAAAATTAGAATGGCTTTTTTCGATAAGGTTCTTCCAATAAAGAGGTTGCACAACCATTGTTGACTAAAATTATATATAAAAAAATTAGTCAACCATTTAATAATTTAGTCAACCATTTAGTCAACCATTAGTCAACCATAATAATTTAGTCCACCATTTAATAATTAAGTCAACCATTGTTGACTAAATTATATAAAAACTAAAATAAGCGTTCATGTAAGTTAGAGTCAAATTGAATTTTATAAAGGTAATACAGACAAAAATTGTAACAGAAAAAAACATGGAACACAACCTTAGTTTAAAAACTTGTTTTATTGCTCTCTTATAAAGTGGTTCAAGGAAAATATATTTTAAAAAGAATAAAGAAAAGAAAAAAAATTATATTTGGTTCCTGTTTTTGCGTGATACTTTCAGGGACAGGATTGTGCCTGTGGACTCAAGCTTCACAGTTTTTGCGCTGCCCGCCTCTTCCAAGGAAAGGACGATCGTAGGTGCCCTAAATGCAAAGAGATTTGGGATTATGAGATTCCACAGGAAACCAGAGGTAAATTGAGACACCAATTCCTCCCCCAATGTATTCAATTTTGCCCTCTCCTCTTCCCATGTATTTAGGGCAGACTGTTTCTGATTGGTAAATTGGTTATTATTGTTATCAAAGACCCCCTTCTCACTACAGAAATCGCTTCGTTCGACGAAGATTTGGCAATGATTCGAGAGATTCCCTTTTCATTCGACGAAGCAAATTTGTAATGTGAACGCCCTCTTCATTCGACGAAGCGATTTGGCAGGCCTGGTTGCACAAGCGCATTGTGCGTCAAGCACCTAGCAAGCGTTGTTTTTGACACGTCACTGAAAAACCACACAGCGCGTCTAGACGCTTGAAGCTCGGTGTTTGATGCGCAACGCGCATGTACAACCAGGCATAGTGGCCTCCCACAGCTTCATTCAATCTTCGTTAGCAGTCGCTTAATGTGAACAGTAAGCTCTTCATTCGATCTTGGTGATTCCAAAGAATTACCCGACAGTCTAAATGATAATGGATGTAGAAATTACAAAATTCCAGTGTTATGCATTGTCAAATGCGACAAATTTTGATATTTAAATTGTCAACAATATAAGCACAAAATGTCTAATAATGCATGTCCTCAAGGAACAAAGAAACTGCCCTACAAGATGGCAGCTGTTCAATACGGTCTATATGTACGGTATATGTAGTGGTTCCTTCCCACACACGTAAACATTAGTCCATTTCAAAATGACTTCATTGCCAACTCAAGGTTCGTTAAAATTTAATTATTTAAGTATAATCAGCAATAGTACTGGAGATACTGCCTTCCGGGTATGATTATTGAGAACTGTATTCATGATTTCCCTCCCCCCCTTTCAGGTGCAAACACAAGGGAGGCGTCAACCGAGTCAACAGCAGGGAGAAAACGAAAGGACAGACGCTAAAACAAGCCGTTGATTCCTTGATTGACCCACAGTGACTTGACCAGAGTCCCTCGAACAATGGGTGATATGCTTTGTTTGAGGGACGTCTGTGGAACAATGGTCAACTACATGTATATTGGTAGTCATTGCCTGAACCGATACTCGCTCCTTGCATGCCATATTGGCAATACCTTCATGGCATGGTGATCGTTTTCATGTACAGTATGCAGTACCTCACTGCACTGAGTGTTTTGTTTACATACAAGTTATTCTAAGTTTCAGTTGCCAACAGAGGGCGCCATTGATAGACTGTAGATAAGTTGAATCAGTGTGGACACTTTTGGTATAAAACTGCACAATTGATTGCTTTCTGGTGACGTCACGCCTTCCATCCACCATTTTGGGTGTCATTTTTCATGACCCACGTGGCTCGAGTGATTACTTATTACCGCTGTTGCATCAATAAAGATAAAATGTATTTCTTCAGGCTAAAAATCGCGATAAAGTAAAAACACTTTCGTTTTTACAAGCAGACTACATGCTTAATAAATTGAACGTATCGCAACGCGTGTGACCGGTGACACCCAAACATTCTTGGATGTTCTACGTCACGGAAAGCAATCAATATCAGTAAATGCTCATCAGACCAGCCATGTTTGTGGGCAGATTTTCTTATTTAAATGCAGAACTGCCAACCCTCCCAGGTTTTCCTACAGATTTCCAGGAGAATATCCATTTACAAAGTATTTTCTCGGTCTTCCCCAAAGTTTGGGAAAGTCAGCAGCTCTGTATACGATGTACAGTGGAAACATGTAGTCCCTACTTCTTTAAAGATAGTATACATGATTGGTAAACTGTTACAAATAGTTTTACCCCCCTGTGTGATTGAAGATATGCATGATTAAAACCAACCTGAGCAAAAACCAGCTTTGTACTTAGTTTAACCTTTGAGAAAAAGGGTTTGCAGTCACTACAGCCTGTGCACGAAGTGGTTTTGGACGAAGTGATTTGGGGCGAAATGGCACTTGGGCGAATTGAATTTATGTCTCATGAGACGAAAACTAATTGTTTTACTCATTTCTCAAAGACTATAGCACTTTAGACAAAACCATTTCAGGGGAAGTTTTCTACGTTTTCTATGTTTATATTGTGTAAAGTTAGGCGTAAATCTGTGAACATTTCTGATTTTCGAGGTACCAATCATGTATACTGCCTTTAAAATGCATGTAGACAAGGCACCACAGCACATATATTTTTGTATCTAACAAACTACATGATTGTAAAATGCTTTGTTCAGTTTTTCCAAAATAGCCATTAAATGTGAGAACTTGGTGCACAAAAAACGTTAGATGTATACCCGTACAAACTTTTCATGTGAATAAAGTAATATTCTTCCCCCAAAGTTGCAAAAGTTTTTACAAAAAAAGTGTAATAACAGCTTCTAACAAAACGTAAAAGCATCGTTTTTTTATCAGCTGCCCTGTTAAAGATGGACTGCAGGATAGAGACCTTTTGCACCAACAGCCATGTTAGGGGTCAGATTTTCGTTTTTTTTAATGACGGAGACCCACAAAGCTCCTACTCATGTATGACACACGGTGACATTGTGATTGCCTCTAAGATGGCTGCCGTGCAAAGAGTCTATTGTGTGTATGAACTGGAAAAAACATACAAAAATGTCTTGAAGACGGTGAATTGTGAAAAGTTGCTTGAAGTTACAGCAGTCGAATTCCGTATCGCAAAACCATGAAGAAACTACGAGAAAAAAAGAAAACAATCGTCATGTATACCATTTCTGTGTGTTATGTGAAAGGGATGGGTGAACAGTTTCATATCAATTATAGAAGGAAATAATTTGGTACTTGATAAAATACACAATACCTAACCTCAGTGCTGCAACTAAACCACCCGGCATGAATTTTCCACTGTTCATGTACCGCATCCCCATAATGACCAGAAGAATGGCCGAGGCTCCTGAAAAATAAATACAAAACCTGAAATGTTTAAATATTTCTAGTACTGAAAACGGAGTGCTAAGGGGCTGTGACGTCCAAAGTTGTCAACATTTTCTCAGTTCTACAGAGCGTAGTATTTTTCAAGACTTCCTCACTCCCCGAGAAATACTACTTATCAACATCTTTCTGTCAGTACCATGAAATGTCAACATTTTACAGTGCCTGTAAAGTCCTACGTGGCCCTCGACCCCCCTCCCCCTTCTTTGCAGATCCGTGAAAATGATGACAACCTTGGACGGTCCAGGTACCCAGTTGACAGAGCTGGACACAGGGATGTTCAACATATCGTGGTGTAAAAATCTGTACATTATCTCTTTAATCCTCTGTGTCCTTGAGCAAGGCACTTTGTCACAATACGAGTACATATATGGGGGGTGGGAATTTGAGGCTTTATTTGGATGATTTCCAACTGCCCAAAACTACCATGTGCATGCTGCATACGGCCCTGGTGAATCCAAACTAATTTAACATTGTCCATCTCAAACAATGCCCGGGTGAATTTGTGGGAAGGGCTTTTCTTACAAAGTCATTCAAGCATTATTTGAGATAAGGCTTATGTTCAGGGCCTAGGCTTGGGCTAATCCTGTCTGGAAGTCGATTACAATCGATTCAAAGTTGGAAATCAGAATGGTAAGAGTTGAGAAGTTGATAGGAATTTGTTTCCTTAAAATGACTCATCAAGCATCGGTAAGTGCAGATTTAAGATTATGTAAGGAAACAATTTTTCAGCCTGTCTCCTATGTTTTGTACACAAGGTGAAATAAATGTACCGAATATGATAAGGCAGTTGGTGGGATTCTTTGATGTCAGTGAGGCTCCGTATGCTGCCATCCCACCCATGGCAAGGCCCATCAGTAGGGACATGGTGCTACCTGTGGGTAGGGGAAAAACATACAAAATAAGATTAAAACTAAGTTACAAGTAGGTTTAACTGGAAAAAATAGGCCTACACACGTTCGCCAGTTGAGGTTCCATGCACTAAGTCTATGGGGCATGACATAATTAAAAAGTCATTTTGTGCAGAAATAAAAATATACCTAGCTTTCGAGAAACTAGTATTAAACAATTATAATCCTGTGCTAATATTGCATCAGTGGTACATGTCATATTATATACCTCATACATTGATTCTCGTTCACTGATTGGTTAAAAGCAGATCACGCGACATGAATTAGTTCAACCATACTGTATGTGACCGGCTCCAGCAAAACCCAACACTTGTGATGAAAATTCAAAATTTAAGTTTTGGTATCAGCTTAGTGTGCATACAAAAAGGTATCTTTTAAAACATGTTTGAGGAAATTCTGATAATTTTTGGCTAAGTTATGACCAATTAAAGTATGACAGATCAGAAAAAGTGAAATGGAGCTATTGGTCTTTAAAGTTTGACAAACTAGTTGATTATTTAATTTTTTGTCAATAATATGAGGAATTTTGAGACAGTTCAAACAACAAAACAAATCTTGAATGTATCCCGATGTTCAAGTTGATTCTGCCAAATTTTCAAGTTGGTCCCAGAGGCCATTTGTTAAGGTTGTGGGCCCATATCACGTAATGGGAAATGCCGAGAAGCGTCGGGTTTTGCCAGAGTCGGTCACATATTATTAGTGTGCAACTGAAAAAAGTACTATTGTTTGACCTTTTCCGTCATAGGTCAAAAGATATTACTTTCTAAAAGTACTATTTCACAGCGCGTACGGATTATCGCGCGAGCGTGTGCCAGCGCGCGGGAGACGCGTTTTCATGAAGCAACCAGTGGTGTTCGTGTTCACGCAGACAATGTGAATGTGCACTTTGGTTTGGCTCTCTATAAACACATTTGACACCAAAACAAATCAATGTATGAGGTATATAAAACAAATATTGACTGCTCTTTATTCGGATGACAGTGCAAACTACCGTCCCTCGGTGATCTTGAGACGGCAGTCCTGCTATTTTCCCTCACCTCTGATCGATAGTTTGCACCATCACGCCCTCATCGTTTGCAGTCAATATTTGTATACTAGTTACAGCATTATTTGGGTCTTTCTATAAATTAGGGGTCCAATGTTGCACTTTTGGACCCCTAATTTAAAGAAAGACCCATTTGCTTGTATTGAAACTAAATTAAAGCGCATCGAAGGAACGTGTACCTCAGAATCAGATGGTGTGCATGGTACTGGTGTGCAAGACATAAAATTTATCGACATGCTCGACGTCTTCGGACATTGCCTTACCTGCTTTTACAAAACCAATCAACCCTCCCACAGCAACAACGGCTGCATAGCTGAAACCAATCACGTCCGTCATTCTCAGGATTTTTGCCTCACAAATTAAACAGCAGTTACGAAGAAGACCAGGGGATTTTTAGGAGCGCAGCGCAGGTCAACCTGCACAAATTTCATGAATTTTGCAGCACGCACTGGGATACACACCGCCCTCTCTTGACACGAGCAGGTAGACGTGATGGTGATTTCTTACAGATGAGGCCTTCTCTTTTGGGGCGTGGACATCTACGTAATACGAAAATCTTTCCGGGAAAAAATATTTATATCCATCTCAAATGCCGTTTTATTATCTTTGACAAAGAGGTAATTGTGTGAAGTTTCAAAAATACCACTGCCTATTTGTTTCAATTTTTTTTTTAAATGTTCATATATAGTGAACGTTTAAAGGAGCGTGACCAGATCAATTTTTTGACACCCCCGCCCCCCAATTTTTTCCCATGGGTGTTGAGATTTTGGTACCATATCCTGTGTCATATTTTTCTCATTACCATTCTGAAATTCTGCGCGACTCCACATATTTTCAAGAATATCGTCAAAACCCTCCGATGTTTTGTAAACTATAATTTATCCGGTTACATAAAGCAGTGCAGTGATTATACCAAACTGTTTGCCTCTACATCCAAATTGGAGATTGCAAACTTCCTGTTTTCGTCCTAGGGAGTTATTTATATGATTGTTAGGTGAGAACGAAATCTGGTCACGCTCCTTTAATATTTCGCTACGCAAGCTTTATACCCTCACCATAATCACCAGTGCCCTTAAAATCTGCTTCGAGATTAATGCGTTAAAAAGCATCTACAGGAATTCTTGGGTTTCACTTGGCTGGACAACCGGTTGCAATCCGCCATTACTGTGTCTATACTATGGCACGCCAAAGCGAAAATAATTCAACACTGATCATTTAATGTTGACGCATATTTTCGCAAATGTTGCTCAAAATCGGAAAAAAAAGTTGGCATGACTTTTAAGTGTTGATAGACTGTTTGAAACTGGCATGCCGTGCTTTTGTTGGCAAGTTTTTAAAAATGTTGAGACTTTTCAGGGTTGATGGCAGAATTATCAGTGTTAATTTACTTCCGCTTTGGCGTGCCATAATATGGACACAGTAATGGCGGATATGACAGTTGTTGACGTCACGCGTATGGCACGCCAAAGCGAAAATATTTCAAGTTACACTGATAATTTTGCCATAAACCCTAAAAAACCAATCTCAACATTTTTGAAAACTTGCCAAGAAAAGCACGGTATATGCCGGTTTCAAACAGTCACTTTTAAAAGTGTCCCTTGCAAAAGCACAGGGACACGGTTCAGTGATATTTTTTTGTGTGTACAGCCATTGCCTATACACTCAAAAAAATATTTCGTTGAGGAAACTTAAAAAAATAAAGGCAACTTTGTTGCCTTAATTCAGTTACGTCCTTTCAACTTAACGTATTTTTAAGTTAAAGCCATGTATATTTGTTTGTTAAGATTACTTGTTGTCAACAGTACTGAATATACTTAATTATTTCAAGTTAAGAGGTCATTTTTAATTTTAATTAGTAATTTCAACTCAATCTAGTAAATATTTATTACTTATAGTTGTATTTTTTAAAACAACTCAAAAAAACAAATGGAATGCATTCACTCTCATATTCTATGCATTTCCAATGTCCAGTGTTTTTAAGTTATTGCAACTTAATATCTTGTAGTAAGTTTAACTTCATAAGTTTGTCAATTGGATTTTCTTGCCAATTAGGGGAACCGGACGACCAATGGCCCAAGAGTCATTTATGGGGAATCGATAATTACTCAAACATTGCTCCAAGAGAGCTTGCCCGTAATTGCTTTCGGCCCGGGAGTAACCAAAACTAAGCAACGTAACAGCCATGGTTATCACGTCGCAGAAACAAGACTTTGTACGTCCCCTACGCGCATGCGTAATTATGCACGGGTCTTCCGGTACCAGTGATTTTAAGTTATTGCAACTTAATAACTTTGAGTAAGTTTTATGCAGTCTGTCCAACTTAAACTGGTTTTGTTGTCGTAAGAAGTAATTTTACGTTGCGCAAAATATTAAAATGTCAGTACTTCCTACTTTACAAAAACTGTAAAAGAGACGACAATATGATTCCAGTAATTATTACTCAAATATAACTAATAAAGTTAACTTGACTTTTAATATTGTTACTTCTACTAATCCAACGTGTTGTTAACACAAGAAATAACAAGTTATATCCACTTGTTAACATTTCAAGTTGGTGTAACGCCATTATAAACGTAAATGCAACAATAACATAGTTTTGTGTAATATTTACTCATTTGTCTTGTTTAAAATTTACTTTAGGTCAGTCTCATTTTTTTGAGTGTAGGCAACTAACAAAAGATGACGTTCATTTATTCGGCAGTCTATAGACCGTATCGAATATCCGCCATTTCGTGGGGCAGTTTCTTTGTATCTTGAGGACATGCATGGTTGGACATATTGTGCTTCCATTGTTTAACGGTTTAAGTAACAAAAGGTGCCCCCTACGATACGGCTATTCGATACGGTCTATAATACAAGGTTCCTAGTTTTTAACAAGGTCTAACTGTAGTATAAAATAGAGTACCAAACAAACAGTTGTGCATTGTTGCTGGATAATCTACACTAAAACCAATGAATCAATTCCTTGTATTTTGGCAGTGGGTCTTTCACTTTTTTTCCAGACGACCAAACCATTTTTATCTTGGCAACAGAAGTCATTTGTTTTTTTTCTTAAATATCTGGCTCTCTAAAAAACCAAAAAGGAGACTGTTCGTATTACGTTCCAAAGCCTTTAAAAAGTAAAAGTTAATAGTGCAGGTGATTTGGGGAGCTGTTAGGGGGAATGCCACAATCTAACTGCTGATATGATTGTGCGCCTTGGCCAGGTAGCCACCTACATGTATAGTTAAAGGGCCCTTATTTAGGATTTTTATCAATGAAATCTGTGCTTTAAAACCACTCTATTCAGTTAAAGTCATAAAAATTCTATTTGGAGTTTGCTTTGGGGGTTAAAACAAAGGTTTTTAGTTTTTATGCTAATGAAAATATGCATATTCATGACCAAGGTCACGATGTCACAAGAGGCAAACACAGAAAAATCACATTCAACTGTGCACAAATGTTTCCACTTTTTTCTCAATTTTCCTGAAACTTTTGTAATCCATGGCCGTTTGAGTTTGTTTTACATGTTGCCTGCTGTAAGCCATGACAAAACTGGGGGTAGAAACTGCAGCAATTTGCCACAAGTCCAACTTGAAGTCTTATGTTTTTTCTTAACTTTTCCCTTCTGTCTTCCTTATGTGATGCACTCCGAACAGCGCCCTCTGTCTGTGATTTATTGCAATGAAATCTTCAAAGTTGAAAAAGGCCACCTTTTATTGATTTTACATCCAAACGAACAGTAGTATGTCTTGCTGAACAAGTAATCCGTCATTATGAAGCAAAGCTTAGGCACAAAGTTGTTTAGCATGTCACAGGCCCTTTCAGTTGAAGCGAAATGGTTCTAGTGATTTCCTGATGGCAGCGATAATGTTAATGGCAACAGCGCCAGGATTACCCTAGGATAGACATATGTGCGCTATACAAGTAGCCTATCCACCATTACATTGCATTATAACCACAATTATTTTAAAATAATTATACAGTGTAACAATAATATTTTTGAAAGAACGTAGGCCGAGTTGAGCAAGTCCTTCAAATGTTTTCCGTTCCAAAGTTAGTCTCCAATCTGTCTCCATGTTACATCATCAACGGAGAATACCCTTCCACCTACACAAATGAGAAAGAAGTATAAGAACAACGGCGTCGCTAGAGGGGGAGGGTGTGGGATGTGACAAACTCCCCCCCCCCCCATTATTCATGGTGGTTTCTGCCCAAAATAATATGAAATTAAAGTGATATAGCACCGCTCATCAAAATTCCATAGCTATATCGGCAATGCTATTACGGCGCTGGCAATGGGCTACAATACATTATAAATTGTCGGCACGTGTTGTCCCGCGAGGGCGCTCAACTTGTCACCAGCACCAACCAGCACCAACCATGACCATCCCCCCTCCCCCAAACCCCCCCCCCCCCCCCCCACCCCCCCTCCCCCAAACCCCCCCCCCCCCCCCCCCCCCCGCCCCGCCACGCCCCACCTTCCCCCTCCCATATTTATACTTACTTGAAATTACTTGGCACATTCTTTGAGCTTTCGTTCAAAGTCTGATGATGCCATCTCGAAGCTTCCAAAATCAAATGCAGGACACACGGTGCAACCGAACAGGGCCCACTCCCCCAAACACCGCACGCTCTGCCAATAGTCACCCGGGACTAAGAGCTGAGGCTCCTCGCCTTGAAGTACGTTCGAGCCGCAGATCCTCTTTTTGTGGAGATTCCCTTCCGGTGTCGCCGTCGTTAGTTGCACAGGATCCCCTGCGTAGAAGTGCCAAAACTCGTCTCTTCCCAAGACGCGGTGCCACACGGTATCCCCATCCTTATTTGTGATCAGGTAGTAAATCGCAGTGCTGTGGTCAGAACGGTAGGTTTCTCTGAAGAATCCTCTTTCTGGGTGGGGTTCGAGCTGAAGGGTTTTAATGACATCTTGTGCAAGTTCAGGTAGCTTGGTTTGCATTGATGCCATGGTCTGGCTGTGGCGTGTGACGCAGCGGCTAGCGGTGTTCAAAGGAAAAGTCACTGTGATGAGTGAAAGTTTGTTAACTGATTGCTAGCTTTCGCTGTGGCTTTATTTTGCTTAGTACAAAGCTGCATTTACGTTTCCCCACTGGAGACGACCTTCAGATTTCAGTATGTACAATTAGTTGCTTTATCCATTTTTGCATAAGCATTGAATTCATTTCCCACACGCCTTTCTCCATGGTTGGTTTATTCTGCACAATAGTGTCCTTTAAACAGGAACGCACACGTATGCAATAATATTATTTTGCTCATTTACATCTAAATTAAAGGAGTGTGACCAGATCACTTTTTTTACCCATAACTCCCCGGGACTTATACCTTATGGGTCATGAGATTTTTATATCATAACATCCGTTATATTTTTCTGATTACGAAACTGAAACTCCCGCGCTTCTAGGCCGCATATTTCCGAGGATATCGTCGAAAATCCACCGATTATTTGTAAACTAATTTTCCAGTATCAACGTTTATCCGATGAAAGCATACTCGATAGTTTTGTTCAATTTTTTACTGGAAATTGCGAATGTTTTCGGGTTTTTGGGACATGGGAGGTGTGTATGGGAGTTACTTGATAATATTGGTAAGTTACATCGAAAACTATTTTCCAGAAACTCTGGTCACGCACCTTTAATATTTAAAAAAATGTATTGCAGTACTTATAAGATAACTCCTAACAATTACTAGTGTTGTATGCGGTGATCCGTGTGAATTTTTTGTTTCAAGGCCAGGCGATTCGCTGTTCAAAGGTAAAGCACGTATTTCATGATGATATGACCCATGATATGACATCCCTGTATTAAATATAGTGTGTTCTAAGATAACTGTCGGCCCTGAAACATGGATACCTTTGAGTTTTCCCCAATGAATCTGTGCTTTCCGTTGAAAGTCCCATTGGTTTGTGCAGTGTGTGTAGCCATTTTGACGATAGCGTGTGAGGCATAGAAACAACATCAAGGGGGTGGGGGGGGGGGGGGGTAATATTGGGCAATCCCGGAACTATGTGTGATTGAGAAGAAAATGTACCGGTAGTGCTTAAATTTATATAATTTTCCCTTTAAAAAAAATAAGAAGTTCATCCCCTACTACATGTATTTTTAATGTCACTCTAGTTTCCCCTATGTAGGCCCCTTTAGAACCCCTACAAACTTGGCATTTTGTAGTGAGTCCCCTGTTAATTGTTTATTGCCTGTGACCACAAGCATGATCATTGTACAGAGTACCTGGCAGCAAAGTGTGCACATCTCTGCCGAACATGCTCTCCAAATATAACTATTTTCTTGCCAGTGAGATTTTCTGTTAAACTACTTGTCTGCATGTAACCCTGCCGGTTTCCCTGATTGTTCCTCTTTACACTGTGTTGGTTTTATAGTTGTCTCCAAATAAGTTTTAAGTCTTGGTTCTAATTAGTTGTTTTCAATTTTAGTTTAGTTGTTATTTTAGTTTATTATTTTGTCTGATTCATTTTTGTGTGTCGTTATTTCATTAAACCTTTCTTTAAACACAGTTCGCGACTGGTCTTCAGGTCCCCGGTGTCATTTTTATTCAGTTTTATTGAGCTCTGCCCATAGTGTGTAATTTTTTACGGTTACATATGCATTAATGAAAGTACGGTTGTGGAGCACTATGGCCAAGTGGTTCAACGCACTGCATCCAAGACTTTAAAGGTTTAAATCTCATCCCGGGCCTGTTCCGTGGCGCGTGTGCTCTTGGGCAAGGCACTTTGCCACAAGTTACCTCTCTTATATGTATACCTGCGAGGGTAGTGAAAGCTGATGTGTTTGATTAGTCCCTGTGCGCATAAGCTGCACGGGACTGCATACTCCCCAGGGAGCTGAGAAAGATTAAGGAATGATATTACTGAGCCCAATGACCAGGGATAATAATGCCGAAAGCGCATTGAGAGATCCGTCGGATCTGAAATACGCTATATAAGAACTGCCTATTGCTCCCCAGGGAGTTTAGGATTAAAGAATGATAATATTGAGCCCAATGACCAGGGGTAATAATGTAAATTGCACCGAGACTGTGTGCTATATCCTATATAACACTTAATTTATTTTGAAACTTGTGTTGGTATAATATAGCCATCTTTCTTGGCCTTGCAATGCATCATAGCTGTCAGTGATTTGTATTCTTTTAATTTGTTTCAGAAATAATTTTCATTTCTAAAACAGTATACAGTAAACTCTCATTATAGTGCTCTTCAAGGAATCGAAATTATTTGAGCTTTATATCGAGAGAGCGCTATAACCAATGCAGAGATTAATGGCTGGGACTTGGAAAAAGGAGCTTTATATCAGGAATAGCTTTCTATAAGGGGGCGTTATAATGAGAGTTTACTGTATAACGATACAAAACATGTACAATGTACAAAATGGGCATTATTACATTAGCTAACCACTTCTTGACGTACAGTAATTATTTTTGAAATTCTACTTATAGCCGAAAACCATGAGGAAGTATTTTTAATACGAGTATTTTGTTTTTGTAAAGGGGGAGGACAGGTAAATGGGTCTAGTCCTATACAGGCAGGTTAGAAAACAAAACGGATTATACTTTCCACCTTTTTTTGCATATTTGTTTATTTTTCCTGATCCCACAAAGCGCAAAGTTACTGGCAATTGTTATAGTACAATGTAAACTGAGCGATTTAATGCTAAGCTACAATTATTTTAAAATTTATATGCCTAATCATAAAATTGGTGGAACATAATTATTAACATATTAAAGGCCCAATGTATCATTTGCAATGACCCAATTTTGTTTTACATGAGTTGACAAGAAAAACCTTACTCAAAGTGTTGATAGCAATGGTAACAAACACCACATCAATTTATTTCCGTCCAAAATGGTCCTTCATGCTGGAAATTGACAACCGAAGATGGTTTTTAACGATTCACTTGTACACAAAATCCATACATAGATTTTCAAGGTTTTCTAAAGCATTGATGCATCCATGTAGCTGAAATTTCTTCAGGCTAGTTTACCAACATTCTTCTTTAGATATGTGCACTCTTATTCCACGAATCTGTAAAAAGATACATAGGGCATTTAAAGAAGGAAAAGGCCAAGATTTCAGCATTTTGTTCCAAGTTTTTTCGTTCCAAAGTCAGTCAATTCCATCTTTACGATGTAGCATAAACTCAATTATTTTGACCTGTAGTACAGAAGAAAAAGAATGACAAAAAATTGTGAGAACATGGATTTAACGATTCGACGGTCGTGTTGGTGAAAACAAAAACTATTCTAGTGTCATGAATTTGCTAAGGAAACACTTTTTGAGAGTTGTTCCATAGTGTATGGGGTCCCAGAGGGTGTTCGTGCATGGTAATAAGGGAGGTTTCGCAAGCCGACGGATACGCGTACGCATACGTTTAGCTATCCGTAACCGTTAGTGGCATTTTTCTCTGGTTTCGCAACTTCAAAACTACAGCGTGTTAGCTTAAAGGCGTCTATTTCCGACAGCGGGAAAACTACCCGGAACAACACGGCTTTGATACTAATTTTACTTTCAATCCAAAGCTTTGAAATGCACAAAAAGTTCGTAGACATTCATAATTCATAACCTGGCTACGTAAACGCAACGAAAAAATAAGTTAAAACACTAGAAATCCGAAATCTCACTACGCGTTTAGTGCTTACGCATAGCGACCTCGATACGCGTGCCGTGCAAACGCGTAGCAGATAGTGAGACGCGTATGACGTCACAACCTGTGACGTATCCGTCGCGCTATTCGTATCCGTGCGCTTGCGAAACCTCTCTAATATTTCCTACGTACATGTACACTTACTTGCAAGTCTCTTCGTTTCGTGGCTTAAAGTCTTTTGGTGCAAACTCCAAGTTTTCAAACTCAAACCCAGGACTGACGGTGCAGCCGAACAGGGTCCACTCCCCCAAGCACCGCGAGGTCTGCCAGTAGTCACCCAGGACTAAGAGCTGAGGCTCCTCGTCCATGAAGACGTTGGGACCGAAGATCCTCTTCTTGTGGAAAGCACCGTCGGGAGTCGCCGTCGTTATCTCTACAGTATCCCCTGCGTAGTAGTGCCATAACTCGTCTTTGCCCTTAATGCGATGCCACACCAAATCTCCACCTTTCTTGATCAAGTAGTAAATTGCAGTGCTGTATTCAGAACGGTATATTTCTCTGAAGTATCCACCTTCTGGGTGGGCATCCAACTTAAGGAATCTGATGATGTCTTCTGCGGAATGAGGTAGCTTGGTTTGCATTGATGCCATGATGGAGGTAGGGCAGTGGCACGGCGTGTGTGTCGCGACGATGCTCAAAGTGAGTGTGATCAGTGAATGCGTGCTTTGGCAAGCGTCGGTCGCAAGCTTATCTTTTCATTTTGGCATTTTGTTCGCTTCAAGGTCGTTTACATAAATCACTCCGCTCACCTGTTAACAAATGCCACATATTAGCCCTGGTTCATCAGGCAGGGCGTGAGCTAACAATGAATGGGCTATAGGCCTATTTACATAACATGCAAATAGTGGCGCGATGTTCAAGATCCATCGCGATCGGGGTGTGACAAGCCATGGAGGAAGGCTCCATGGACAAGCCTAGATCATTGACCGTTTTTACCTCGGCACTGCAACACGAGCCACAGTGTTCATTTTAAAGGTTGTTCAAAATGTTTAACTGATATTTTATTCGTTTGGCAGAAGGACAAAGCAAGATTCTTCAAAATATTGATTTTCAAAGGTGTAAGTCATTAAACAAGGAAACTGAAATGTTCTCTGGTGAGTATTTCTAGAAAGACATAAGGTGATCGTCGCGCTTGACACAATTAAGGCGTTCATATCGCTGAAGGTAATTTGCCAGAGGGGTATGAGAGCCAGTATAAATTACATGACAATAAGTACGTTAATTAAGGCGGTCGGGTTGGCGTGGTTCTTTCCTCGCCTTTCACCTCTGACGTCCCGGGTTCGAATCCGGGGCGTGTATGTGGATTGGGTTTGCAGTCCCTACTTGACCGCGTAGGTTTTCCCCCTGGGGATTTCTCTGGGGGGTTTCCTCCCATTTCTAAAACTTCAACTCCTTCTTCGTCATCTCAAGTTGAAACTAAAGTGTAGTTAAAGCTAAAACCGTATAGTTGATGGCATAAAGGGCCTTAGTTGCCGAAGATGCCATAAAATTAACAACAACAACAAGATCCATCGGGGTGTGCACGACAATCCTAGATCATGACCGTTTTCACCTCGGCACTGCAACACGAGCCTGTTCATTTTAAAGGTTGTTCAGAACCAGTTTTAACTGATATTTTATTCGTTTGGCAGAAGGACAAAGCAAGATTCTTCAAAATATTGATTTTCAAAGGTGTAAGTCACTTAACAAGGAAACTGAAATGTTCTCTGGTGAGTGTTTCTAGAAAAACATAAGGTGATCGTCGCGCTTGACACAAGGCGTTCATACCGCTGAAGGTAATTTGCATAAACTAGTGAATGATTGGTGAATGGTTTATTTATCTCTGCGACCCCAGAGGGGTATGAGAGCCAGTATAAATTACATGACAATAGGTACGTTAATTAATAAGAAAAACATCTTAACAAGTAAACGAAATAGGTTAAATGAGGAGTAACCAGAGAAGACTGTAAATACAATACAAGTTATTATGGGAACTTGGATAAAATAATCTTTATAAATTTTGCAAGGTTATACAGTTGATGGGAGCTGGTTATGTTAAAAAGCAAACCCAATTTCTCTTTGTTTGACCTAGTCCAGTAAAAATTCGTAATCAAACTCGATCTCTCATGGCCAATTAATTAGTGCATGTGCAAACAAGAACATAATGAAATTCATCACAAAGCTGGTCTTCATTACACAAAGGACATAAAGTGACATTGTTAGATGAGTTGGATGAAATATAACGGAATTCAGTTGCAGGTAATAAGTAATCCACTTAGATTGAACAATATTCTGGTCAGATAATGATCTCATAAGGCGATACATTGTGTTAGAGGGATTGTTACTAGTGTTAGGACTATAGTTACAATACGAATCCAAAAATTAAACATACGTAAATGAACAGTGTGCTTTAGCTCTATTATACCCAGCTCTCCGTAAACAATATATACAATCAGCAGTACGATAATTAACTCGAAGTAAATTTTTTAAAAATTTCCTGTGAAAACTCTCAACCTGGGGTGTTATGGCCGAGCGGTCTAATGTAGGTTCGATTCCGGGCCGCGACGGGTTGTGGCACCTGTGCCCTTGAGCAAGGCACTCAACCACACTTGCTCCCATTCCTGTAATTGGCGGTCTCTCCGCTGTTGGATGTGGTAATTAAATAAATAAATATTTGAGTAGCCCCAGACTTCACATCCATATAAAAGAACTGGGGTAACAATTTGGTCAAATAGTTGACACTGGATATCAACTTGTAATTCCAGTCTGGTTGCTTTGGCTTTGAGACTCGGACTACTAAACAAAGCACGTCTGGCTTGGTCCACCTGTTTCTTCTTTATTAGTGCCGACATAGCACATGAGGTCGCTGTTTACGCTGGAGAAGCGCGCCAAGGCTAATGCTACATTGACATTGTACTGACGCGCCCACTTAGGAAACGACCTTGGCAATGGACCTGAAACATAATGACGTCACGGTTTGTTTACATACGTGCTTTCTATGGCCCCATGTCGTCTGGTACCCAGAGACTCCTCTATAGATTTGCGCACATGTAAACAAACTGTGACGTCATTATGTTTCAGGTCCATTGCAGTACATAGTGGTTGTCAATTTCAGGCCCTCCATCAAATCTATACCCATCACGATATGTTGCAAAGGGACAGTACCACACCTCCACCTCCACCTCCCCCTCCCCCTAACGCCCATATACCTCAACACACTCTTCCCTTTTGCTAACGCACCAATGGCACTAAAAAATGAAAGGAATTCCTTGGATGTTTGGGACACAATGGGGAACAATGGTAGGGGGACACCCTCTGCCACATATCGTGCTGCATATGATCATTATATTAAATTGTTACGCCCCAACTACGCCATCAGTCCCAACTTATTGTTAAGACTTTCTAACAATAAGTTGGAGCTGGCCCAACTATTGTTTGGACAGTTCCCAACTTATTGTTAGGAAGTCTCAACAATAAGTTGGGACTGTTGGTGTAGTTGGGGCGTAACAATATAATACGTTACTAAGGTCCCCTGACCTCTACAGTTGATGAATGTGCAATAGACAGCCGAAATGTGACGTGTTGCCATGGCAATTGGCTCTAAACATCATGGCCGTCGGAAAAAGTACCATTGCAAAAGCACAGGGACACGGTTTAGTGATTTTGAGTGTAGAGCCATTGCCTAGCAACTAACAAAAGATGACGTTCCTTTCGGCAGTCTATAGGTTTTTCTCACTGTCATTGCCCCTTAAAATATTTCAGCGTTTGCTGGTCAGTTTTTGAAAAAAGGAACACCAGATGCCATCTCTAAAACCTTATATCAATATAATGGAACGACATAGTTACTTCATCCAAAGATGGGATAAGAGAAAAAGCATATACGGTTCTCATCGGATCGGAATTCAAATCCGAGACTATAGTCTTGATGCAAGACCGAATTTACTGTTGGAGTTCGCGATCCCCACGCACTGTTCATTTCAGGGACGTACCTGCACTCGCGCCTTCTGGCGGTCAATGGTGAATAGTCTATGTACGTCGTGTATCGCGCGCTAAAAGGCAGTCTTGGCAAAAGACTAATCCGAGACCTCTAGCACTTTGCGCAGTGCTCCTACCAACTTAGCTATAATGCAATGCACTGTCTTCTTCTCTGGGTGTTTCATGAAAGCGCAACGTATGGTATACGGTGCCTAATTAATAACCAAACATTGAATGGGATTTAAACCCGAGACCATGTATTACGTCATGTACTTACTTGGTACTTTCATTAAGTTTTAGTTGAAAGTCTTCCGATGCTATCTCGAAGTTTTCAAACTCAAATGGTGGGTTGACGGTGACGCCAAACAGGGTCCACTCCCCCAAGCACCGCGCGGTCTGCCAGTGGTCAGCCGGTATTAAGAGCTGAGGCTCCTCGCCCAGAAAGACGTTCGGACCGCAGATCCTCTTTTTGTGGAGAGCTCCTTCGGGTGTCGCCGTGGTCACCGCCATAGGATCTCCCGCGTATAAGTGCCATACCTCGTTCGTGCCCCGAACCCGGTGCCACACCGAACTCTTGTCTTTAGTGATTAAGCTGTAAATCGCACTGCTCTGACTCGAACGATAGGTTTCTCTGAAGAATCCTCCTTCTGGATAGGGTTCCAGTTTGAGGAATTTAATGACATCTTGTGCCGTTTTACAGGATGCCATGATCAGAAAGTGGCGTGCGGATGCTCAAAACATGAAATGTGCATATTGAAGTCGGAAGTTTACATACATGTACACCACTACCATCATCAGGACTACCAAAACCATTGCAAGGTGTGCAATATATGTTTTAAGTACTGCAAGCACGTGAGGGAATTTCACAAAATCACGACTTTAGTAAAGATTGTTACAAAAAAGATGACAACGCAGGTTTAAGCACACCAGTTTTAACAAATGCAGTTGTCTATAAACTTCTGACCACAATTACTGTAATATACATGTATATAGGGGACAACCTCAAAGCTTCCTGTTCATGAGTGTGAACCGGGGAAATAATGGGAACTGAAGACCATACACTGCAAGTTCATGGGTCAATGCACCCAAACAAGAGGTTCTCTGACGTCAAGTTCGGCCATTTTGTGTAACCTTTGATGATCATGACCTATGTGGCCTGGAGCCAATTTCATAAAGCCGTTTAGCGGAAAAAATAGTTTGCTTTATAAAAATGGGTTAATAGTCAAAATTGTATGTCAACTTGTGGTTTTAGGAAGAATAGCAGAACACCAGTCAGTTGCAAAACATATCTTATACAATTTTGACTAAAAACCCATTTTTATAAAGCAAAAAAAAATTGGATTATAAGCAATGTTTCTGCTAAACAGCTTTATGAAATTAGCCCTGTATGATTGCTAACTCGTAAAATAAGCAAGAAATTATGGCTTGTTGTTGGTTATTGCGCATGCGCCACGCTCAGCAAAATAAAATGTCTTTCTTCTGGGCTGCGTTCCAAACACGCGAACGTTGGCAACGTTCGCCACTGGTTACAATGCTTTTGTGCACTCGTCTATGGAAAGCCGGGTACCGGTTGTTGGCGAACGATGAAAACGTTTGCAATGTTCGCGTGTTTGGAACGCAGCCCAGGGCTGCGTTCCAAACACGCGAACGTTGCCAACGTTCGCCACTGGTTACAGTACTTTTGTGCACTCGTCTATGAAAAGCCGGGTACCAGTTGTTGGCGAACGATAAAAACGTTTGCAATGTTCGCGTGTTTGGAACGCAGCCCAGGTTCCATATTTAATTGTTGGTTATTGCGCATGCGCCACGCTCAGCAAAATAAAATGTCTTTCTTCAGGTTCCATATTTAATTGTGAATTTAACAAAATTAATAAAAGAGTTCCTCGGATACATGGCGTATGTCTAAAAACACTTTAGTCAAACGTAACTTGAGCAACTGAAAATCAGTCAGTATGACTAGATTTTCTAATCAGGATGATTATAAAATCACAAGTCGGAGTCACATTCATTGCCAGTAACTATAGGCCTTAAGGGTCAACTGGGTGCAAATTTGACTACGGTGTTTTTACTATACGCAAACTATATATTGCCCTCGGGTGATCTTGCTGATCAGCCTGCAGCCTCGGGTACAGAGCAGCTGGCCTCCAGTACGTCTCAAAATCATACCTCGGTGTAATATTCAAGATGCAGGTTGATTGAGTTGGAGAACAGACACACTTAGTACCTTTGCATAGTGCTATTGTTTAATGGCTGCCAGCATGCCACGTAGTAACCTTGTGGTACATGTATATCTCATTAACATAAGGAGGTTACATACCATATAGTATGGAGGCTTATAAGTGCCATACAGAGAACATAATATGTGGTGCTTGGATATTACATTCCTCCCAACCTTGGATAATTTCGAAATATATGCCAAACTGTTGAAACTTATATAATTCTGTTTTCTGCTTTGTTGGTTTGGTTTCGTGTTGCTTAAAGGCATTTTTTCTTTTTAAAACACTAACGATTATAGAGCTAGAGATTCTAACTAAATAAAGGCTGATTATATATTTTTCTACAACGAAAACGAATTTTGCCTTTTACAAAATTTAGGAGCACAAAATTATGCATGGTTATAACACTTCCATTGTTTTTTTTTTTTTTTTTTTTTAAACATGTCAACGATTAAGCCGAAAGAAGAGCGTTGTGTAAAAGTTGTGAATAAATGAAAATAAAAAAAAAAATGTCCAAAGTCCAGTTCAGAGTTCACAGACAAAAACGGGGGAAGGGATACGCGATCTAAGTCCGTGATCGTGTCCTATGAAGAGACAAAGTCCTTTAGATGTTCGGGTGGTTTTCGTGCGCGTTGGGGATAGCGGTGTTGTTCTGCATTGTTCGGAATGGGCGTGTGCGCTCGAGAAGAATCTTCTTGGGTTTGGCTGCTGAACGGTATTTCTAGGGTGTTGTCTGTAGGCGCTATGTTCTCAGTGTCAGTGGTTATACTGTCTGGGAGTGTCTTGAAAAACGAGGAGTTTCGTGTGATCTGTTTACCCTCTCGTTCCGCGGTTATCATTGGGCCTTTAACATCAGTGACACGGTAGGGAGTTGTGTCGTATGGCGTTTGTTGTTTTCCAATGAATCCGTCACGTTTCACGAGAACAGAATCGCCACGAGTGAGTGGTGTTTGTCGCTTGATGATGCGTTTTTCCGCGTTCCTTTTCATGTTCTGTTTCTTGTGTCCATCGCGGTCGCGGATTTCCCTGTCAGCGTTGTCCATGACAGTTGTTTCGGGAATACGAGTGCGAACGGGGCGTCCGAACAATTGTGTAGCTGGTGGGGAGTTTGTGGTGGAGTGAGGAGTGGCACGATAATTTCGCAGGAATTTGTAGAGTTCCTGCTTCCACGGTTTGTGCTCTGCGTGTGAGATGCGATATACTTTCTTAATTGTACGCATGAAGCGTTCAGCCTCACCGTTTGCCCGGGGCCATAGGGGCGTGATGCGGCGGTGCTTGAAACCGAGATAATCCGCAAATTTCCGGAAGTCCTCGCTGTTGAATGGGGGGCCGTTGTCAGACTTGACGATTTGTGGGATGCCAAATTGTGAGAATATGGCATCTAGTTTTGGGATAACGGTCTTTGCAGAAGTCGAGTTGACAATTTCGACGACCGGGTACCGGCTGTAATCGTCCATTACTACGAGAAGATGCTCGCCAGTAGGTAGATCGGCGAAATCCACGCTGACTTCAAGCCATGGTCCCGCGGGTAGAGGGGACATCTGTAGTGGTTCGCGCAACGTGGTTGATGATGTCGCTTGGCAGGGAATGCACTGACTTATTTTGTTCTCAACAATTCGGTCAATGCCAGGGAACCATACCTTTTCCCCTCAGCAGTTGTTTAGTCTTTACAATGCCCTGGTGTCCTTCGTGGGCAAGCTCAACGACTTGGTTTCTTGCCGAAGCAGGAATGACGATGCAGTTTCTCCGCATGACCAGGTCATTTGTGGGGATAACCGTCAGTTCGTCGCGTATCTTATGCAAGCTTTGCATTGTGGCCTTAGTGTCGGGGTCCATTGGCTGTTTCATGATCGCTTTCCAGTTGTTCTTGCTCATGGCCTGGATGCACATTTGCAGTGCTTGATCAGCTTTAGTCGCATCCTTCAGTTCGCTTAGCGTGAGCGTCTTCGGAACAGCATTATTCGTCACGAAGTTGACTTGCTGTTCGGCCAGTTTTTCTTCGTGACTTGCCGCTTTGGTTGTTCGAAGCGGGTGCCGTGAGAGAAAATCAGCCGGGTTCCACTTACCGGGCTGGTATGCGACTAGGAATCTGTACTCTTGTAGTTTTAAGATCCAGCGTTCAATCCTCATTGGCGGTTTGCTGTTGGGATTGTTAAACAGAACCACAAGTGGTTTGTGATCTGTGATGACCTCAAAGTTGCTGCCGTACAGGTAGAGGTGATAGTGCAAAATTCCCCATGTGACCGACAGTGCTTCGCGCTCGATCTGCGAATATCGTTGTTCAACCGGTGTGAGCGACCTGCTTGCTAGTGCAACGATTGACTGATTACCATCTTTGTCGCTCTGCGCGAGGATTGCTCCGAGACCGACAGGGCTCGCATCGACTATAACTTGCGTAGCTTTGTCTGGATCATAGTATGCAGTTGTGCATGCAGTAGCCAGACGTTGCTTTATTTCGCGTATAGCGTCATGGTGTTCTTTATTCCATTTCCATTTAGTCGATTCGCGTGTGAGATCGCGTAAGGGTGCCGATATTGTCGCGAGATCAGGAATGAATCTGCTGCAGTACGTCGCGAGGCCAAGTATGCTACGAACTTCGCTCACCGTTTGCGGGTCAGTGGTATCGAGAAGTGCTTCGACCTTTTTGGGGTCTGGTGATATTCCTTTGGAGCTGAATATATGTCCAAAGAATTCAATGCTGTCGCGATTGAACTCACATTTGGCCTTGTTCAGAGTGAGATTGCAGTCGCGCATCCTTTGCAGGCATGCGTCTAGCCTGGCGTTCATCTCGTCTTGAGAGCGTGCGAAAATGAGTATATCATCGCTTATGTTTATGACGCCATCAAGTCCATGTAATGTTGACTGAATGAGGTTCTGAAAGACCTCGGCGGCTGACGTAACTCCAAAGTTTAGGCGTTTGTATCGAAAAAGTCCGATGTGCGTCGAGAAAACTGTTATGTTTCTCGAGTCTGCAGCCAGTTCGACTTGGTGGTATCCTGCATTCAAGTCGAGTTTCGAGAAGATCTTTGCTCCGTTTACTTTTGCGATTATATCGTCGATCGTTGGTGTTAAGTGGCGTTCGCGCTGGATAGCCTTGTTTGCGGCACGCATGTCAACGCAAATGCGAATCTGTTCAGGATTCTTTGGCTTGGGGACAATCTGAATAGGCGATACCCATGGTGTTGGCTCATCTCCGACGCGTTCGATTATGTCGAGATTCATGAGGCGTTGCAATTCCTTTTCTGTTTGTTTTCGTACATTAAAAGGAATTCGACGATGTGGTTGTGCGACTGGCTTAACAGTTTCGTCGATATGGAGTTTGCATGTTGTGTTCTTTAGCTTTCCAATCCCTTCAAAACGATCTGCGTACTTCGCCAGAATGTCGCCGTCTCGCACTGCGTATGAGATGTGGACAATGTTGAGTGCTAATGCTGTATTAAAACTCAACAGTGTGTCACAGTTACCAGCGATGACAAAGAACGTGGCCATTGTCGCGTGTTCTTTGTATGAAACTGATGCTTCGAAAGTGCCAACGATTTGCAGTGGCGTTTCACTGTTGTACGGGTAGACGCGAGTGTGTGTTGGCTTGGCGAGGGGTTGTGTTGTTTTGAGCGAGTTGAAAGTACGCTGACTCATGACATTGACAGAAGCTCCAGTGTCGACCAACACATTTAGATGCGAGTCGCAAATGCCTATGTCGACTCTCGGCTGCTTGTTGGCTTTCCGCACTCCTGCGGAAAGCCTTTGAAACTGTTCTGATTTTTTTTTTGGCTTTCCGCACTCCTGCGGAAAGCCTTTGAAACTGTTCTGATTTTTTGGCTTTCCGCACTCCTGCGGAAAGCCTTTGAAACTGTTCTGATTTTTTTTTTTTTTTTTTTTTTTTTTTTTTTTTTTTTAGCTTTTTTTATTCTTCTCCCAAAACCCCATAGACAAAGCGCATGGTCTTTCTACCTGGCAAAATGGTCACTTGCAAAACTCGGATCATCATCAAACTTGGTCACAACAATCACCTCATAATGAAGTACTGCACAAATGTGTTTACATTTTGATGACGTCATAAGGTGTCAGATTACAAGCGTTTGAAATATATGGCCTTCAACATTCAAACATCTGTAAAAATTCAACCGTTTGAGATACAAACTTTATTCCTTCGGCAATGGTCATGACTATCCAAGGTCTAAATTTCATACACAGACATTGACCTTGAATCTTGCTTCCTATTGGTCGAAAACGAGGCTGCCCTGTCATTTAAAACTGATAGCAGATACCGAGATCGGGTCAAAAGTGTTAGTCTCAGGACCCCTTGGGCATCAAAAAAATACCAAAAGTTAGGTCGTCACACGAAAGAGCGCCCTCTAGCGGCAAGTTGAAAAATGGCCAAAACGCGTTTTGAAGAGATGTCTGTGGCGAAGTTTTTGCAAATTGGCCCAAAATTGGTGCATATGTTCACTGAGGGCCAGTGAACACGCCCATACCTTCAAAAGTTTGATGACGTCACCAGGTGTCAAATTACACTCAGTTGAACATGCGTTCTTCTAACGGTTATATCTAGAGAACGAAAAGGCCGATGAAGGTCAAATTTTGTGTTTTAGGTTTGTTGTGACTTGGTCTAATGCATATTAGCAGCAAAATTTGGTGGCGTAACGATGACGTCATCAAATAAGCCCGTTTGTGCAGCATACATTAGCCAAGGTCGTTCACTTCCTCTAATGGGCGTATGACCTTGAAACCTAGCAGGGACGTAGACTTGGTCATTAACATATAACATACCAAGTTACATTAGTGTGACGTCATTTGTTGATTTGTTATGAATTTTTGAATCTGGCAACCTTTACAACAGCATACACACAGTGCAGTATATACGAGTGTACACAAGCATGTACAATATGCATACATCTGCACTACAACATATCCCATAGACAAAGCACATAGTCTATCCCGCTGCTAGAAGGGTCGCTTGCAAAGCTTGGATCATCATCAAACTTGGTCAAAATAAGGAACCCAAAGTAAAGTACTATACCAAAGAGGTTACATATTAACGACGTCACCAGGTGTCAGATTACAAGCGTTTGAAATATATGGCCTTCAATATTGAAACTTCTGTAAAAATTCAACCGTTTGAGATACAAACTTTATTCCTTCGGCAATGGTCATGACTATCCAAGGTCTAAATTTCATACACAGACATTGACCTTGAATCTTGCTTCCTATTGGTCGAAAACGAGGCTGCCCTGTCATTTAAAACTGGTAGCAGATACAGAGATTGGGTCAAAAGTGTTAGTCTCAAGACCTCTTGGGCATTCCAAAAATACCAAAAGTTAAGTCGTGACACGAAAGAGCGCCCTCTAGCGGCAAGTTGAAAAATGGCCAAAACCTATTTTGAAGAGATGTCTGTGGCGAAGTTTTTGCAAATTGGCCCAAAATTGGTGCATATGTTGACTGAGGGTCAGTGAACATGCCCATACCTTCAAAAGTTTGATGACGTCACCAGGTGTCAAATTACACTCGGTTGAACATGCATTATTTTAACAGCTATATCTATAGAACGAAAATGCCGATCAAGGTCAAATGTTGTGTTTTAGGTTTGTTATGACTTGGTCTAATGCATATTAGCAGCAAAACTTGGTGGCGTAACGATGACGTCATCAAATAAGCCCGTTTGTGCAGCATGCATTAACCAAGGCCGTTTACTTCCTCTAATGGTCGTACGACCTTGAAACCTAGCAGGGACGTAGACTTGGTCATTGACATGTAACATACCAAGTTACAATAGTGTGACGTCATTTGTTGATTTGTTATGAATTTTTGAATCTGGCAACCTATACTACAGCATACACACTGTGCAGTATATTATGAGTATACATAAGCATATATAATATGCATACATCTGCACTGCGCCATATCCCGTAGACAAAGCAGTTTGATTACGTCGCCAGGTGTCAAATTACACTCGGTTAAACATGCGTTCTTCTAACGGTTATATCTAGAGAACGAAATAGCCGATGGAGGTCAAATTTTGTGTTTTAGCAGGTACGTAGAGTTTTACATGCATACAAACATACAAAAAAACAAAAGCGGAAAGCCATATGCTCTGTTATCAACAGACATACCTCTAGTTTTTTTTTTTTTTTTTTTTTTTTTTTTTTTTTAGCTTTTTTTATTCTTCTCCCAAAACCCCATAGACAAAGCGCATGGTCTTTCTACCTGGCAAAATGGTCACTTGCAAAACTCGGATCATCATCAAACTTGGTCACAACAATCACCTCATAATGAAGTACTGCACAAATGTGTTTACATTTTGATGACGTCATCAGGTGTCAGATTACAAGCGTTTGAAATATATGGCCTTCAACATTCAAACATCTGTAAAAATTCAACCGTTTGAGATACAAACTTTATTCCTTCGGCAATGGTCATGACTATCCAAGGTCTAAATTTCATACACAGACATTGACCTTGAATCTTGCTTCCTATTGGTCGAAAACGAGGCTGCCCTGTCATTTAAAACTGGTAGCAGATACCGAGATCGGGTCAAAAGTGTTAGTCTCAGGTCCCCTTGGGCATCAAAAAAATACCAAAAGTTAGGTCGTCACACGAAAGAGCGCCCTCTAGCGGCAAGTTGAAAAATGGCCAAAACGCGTTTTGAAGAGATGTCTGTGGCGAAGTTTTTGCAAATTGGCCCAAAATTGGTGCATATGTTCACTGAGGGTCAGTGAACACGCCCATACCTTCAAAAGTTTGATGACGTCACCAGGTGTCAAATTACACTCAGTTGAACATGCGTTCTTCTAACGGTTATATCTAGAGAACGAAAAGGCCGATGGAGGTCAAATTTTGTGTTTTAGGTTTGTTGTGACTTGGTCTAATGCATATTAGCAGCAAAATTTGGTGGCGTAACGATGACGTCATCAAATAAGCCCGTTTGTGCAGCATACATTAGCCAA
Organism: Henricia sp. BOLD:AAB3569; assembly: GCA_037783545.1. Lineage (NCBI taxonomy): Eukaryota > Metazoa > Echinodermata > Asteroidea > Spinulosida > Echinasteridae > Henricia > Henricia sp. BOLD:AAB3569. Next base: position 114,562 of record JBBELK010001230.1, read on the forward strand.
GGTCGTTCACTTCCTCTAATGGGCGTATGACCTTGAAACCTAGCAGGGACGTAGACTTGGTCATTAACATATAACATACCAAGTTACATTAGTGTGACGTCATTTGTTGATTTGTTATGAATTTTTGAATCTGGCAACCTATACCACAGCATACACACAGTGCAGTATATACGAGTGTACATAAGCATGTACAATATGCATACATCTGCACTACCCCATTTCCCATAGACAAAGCACATATTCTATCTCGCTGTTAGAAGGGTCGCTTGCAAAGCTTGGATCATCATCAAACTTGGTCACAATAAGGAACCCATACTAAAGTACTATACCAAAGAGATTACATCTTGATGACGTCACCAGGGGGTCAGATTACATGTGTCTGAAATTTAATGCCTTAAAAATTCAAAAATCTGTAAAAATTCAACCGTTTGAGATACAAACATTTTTGTTTCGGCAATGGTCATGACTATCCAATGTCTAAATTTCATGCAGAGACAATGACCTTGAATCTTGCTTCCTATTGGTCGAAAACGAGGCTGCGTTGTCATTTAAAACTGGTAGCAGATACCGAGATTGGGTCAACGTTGTTAGTCTCGGGACCCCTTGGGCATTACAAAAATACCAAAAGTTAAGTCGTCACACAAAAGAGCGCCCTCTAGCGGCGAGTTGAAAAATGGCCAAAACGTAATTTGAAGAGATATTTGCGTCAAAGTTTTTGCTAATTGGCCCAAAATTGGTGCATATGGTCACTGAGGGTCAGTGAACATGTCCATACCTTCAAAAGTTTGATGACGTCACCAGGTGTCAAATTACACTCGGTTGAACATGCGTTCTTCTAACGGTTATATCTAGAGAACGAAAAGGCCGATGGAGGTCAAATTTTGTGTGTTAGGTTTCTTGTGACTTGTTCTAATGCATATTGTCAGCAAAATCTTGTGGCGTCACGATGATTTCATCAAATAAGCGCGTTTGTGCAGCATACATTAGCTAAGGTCGTTTACTTCCTCCATTGGTCGCATGACCTTGAAACCTAGCAGGTGCCTGGACCTGGTCATTAACATGTGACATACCAAGTTACATTAGTATGACATGCATGATTTGTTGATTTATTATGAATTTTTGAATCTTGTCACTGTGCATGTACATATACATGTACGGTATGCATTTACATTGTACAAAGTGTAGATGTAGTATTATACAGCATGCAGTTTTACATGCATACAAGCATACAAAAAAAGAAAAGCGGAAAGCCATATGCTCTGTTATCAACAGACATACTTCTAGTTTTTTTTTTTTTTTTTTTTTTTTTTTTTAGCTTTTTTTATTCTTCTCCCAAAACCCCATAGACAAAGCGCATGGTCTTTCGGCCTGGCAAAACGGTCACTTGCAAAGCTCGGATCATCATCAAACTTGGTCACAACAATCACCTCATAGTGAAGTACTGCACAAATGTGTTTACATTTTGATGACGTCATCAGGTGTCAGATTACAAGCGTTTGAAATATATGGCCTTCAAATTGAAACTTCTGTAAAAATTTAACCGTTTGAGATACAAACTTTATTCTTTCGGCAATGGTCATGACTATCCAAGGTCTAAATTTCATACACAGACATTGACCTTGAATCTTGCTTCCTATTGGTCGAAAACGAGGCTGCCCTGTCATTTAAAACTGGTAGCAGATACAGAGATCGGGTCAAAAGTGTTAGTCTCAAGACCTCTTGGGCATTCCAAAAATACCAAAAGTTAAGTCGTGACACGAAAGAGCGCCCTCTAGCGGCAAGTTGAAAAATGGCCAAAACCTATTTTGAAGAGATGTCTGTGGCGAAGTTTTTGCAAATTGGCCCAAAATTGGTGCATATGTTCACTGAGGGTCAGTGAACATGCCCATACCTTCAAAAGTGTGATGACGTCACCAGGTGTCAAATTACACTCAGTTGAACTTGCGTTCTTCTAACGGTTATATATAGAGAACGAAAAGGCCGATGGAGGTCAAATTTTGTGTTTTAGGTTTGTTGTGACTTGGTCTAATGCATATTAGCAGCAAAATTTGGTGGCGTAACGATGACGTCATCAAATAAGCCCGTTTGTGCAGCATACATTTGCCAAGGTCGTTCACTTCCTCTAATGGGCGTATGACCTTGAAACCTAGCAGGGACGTAGACGTGGTCATTAACATATAACATACCAAGTTACATTAGTGTGACGTCCTTTGTTGATTTGTTATGAATTTTTGAATCTGGCAACCTATACTACAGCATACACACAGTGCAGTATATACGAGTGTACATAAGCATGTACAATATGCATACATCTGCACTACCCCATATCCCATAGACAAAGCACATAGTCTATCTCGCTGCTAGAAGGGCCGCTTGCAAAGCTTGGATCATCATCAAACTTGGTCACAATAAGGAACCCATACTAAAGTACTATACCAAAGAGGTTACATCTTGATGACGTCACCAGGGGTCAGATTACATGTGTCTGAAATTTAATGCCTTAAAAATTAAAAAAATTGTAAAAATTCAACCGTTTGAGATACAAACATTTTTGTTTCGGCAATGGTCATGACTATCCAATGTCTAAATTTCATGCAGAGACAATGACCTTGAATCTTGCTTCCTATTGGTCGAAAACGAGGCTGCGTTGTCATTTAAAACTGGTAGCAGATACCGAAATTGGGTCAACGTTGTTAGTCTCGGGACCCCTTGGGCATTACAAAAATACCAAAAGTTAAGTCGTCACACGAAACAGCGCCCTCTAGCGGCAAGTTGAAAAATGGCCAAAACGCATTTTGAAGAGATGTCTGTGGCGAAGTTTTTGCAAATTGGCCCAAAATTGGTGCATATGTTCACTGAGGGTCAGTGAATACGCCCATACTTTCAAAAGTTTGATGACGTCACCAGGTGTCAAATTACACTCGCTTGAACGTGCATCTTTTTAACAGCTATATCTAGAGAACGAAACGGCCGATGAAGGTCAAATATTTTGTTTCAGGTTTGTTGTGACTTGGTCTAACCCATATTTGCAGCAAAATTTGGTGGCGTAACGATGACGTCATCAAATAAGCCCGTTTGTACAGCATACATTAGCCAAGGTCGTTCACTTCCTCTAATGGTCGTATGACCTTGAAACCAAGCAGGGACGTAGACTTGGTCATTAACATATAACATACCAAGTTACATTAGTGTGACGTCATTTGTTGATTTGTTATGAATTTTTGAATCTGGCAGCCTATACTACAGCATACACACAGTGCAGTATATACGAGTGTACATAAGCATGTACAATATGCATACATCTGCACTACCCCATATCCCATAGACAAAGCACATAGTCTATCTCGCTGCTAGAAGGGCCGCTTGCAAAGCTTGGATCATCATCAAACTTGGTCACAATAAGGAACCCATAGTAAAGTACTATACCAAAGAGGTTACATCTTGAAGACGTCACCAGGTGTCAGATTACATATGTCTGAAATTTAATGCCTTAAAAATTCAAAAATCTGTAAAAATTCAACCGTTTGAGATACAAACATTTTTGTTTCGGCAATGGTCATGACTATCCAATGTCTAAATTTTATGCACAGACAATGACCTTGAATCTTGCTTCCTATTGGTCGAAAACGAGGCTGCGTTGTCATTTAAAACTGGTAGCAGATACCGAGATTGGGTCAACGTTGTTAGTCTCGGGACCCCTTGGGCATTACAAAAATACCAAAAGTTAAGTTGTCACACGAAATAGCGCCCTCTAGCGGCGAGTTGAAAAATGGCCAAAACTTATTTTGAAGAGAGGTTTGTGGCGAAGTTTTTGCTAATTGGCCCAAAATTGGTGCATATGGTCACTGAGGGACAGTGAACATGCCCATACCTTCAAAAGTTTAATGACGTCACCAGGTGTCAAATTACACTCAGTTGAACATGCGTTCTTCTAACGGTTATATCTAGAGATCGAAAAGGCCGATAGAGGTCAAATTTTTTGTTTTAGGCTTGTTGTGACTTGTTCAAATGCATATTTTCAGGAAAATCTTGTGACGTTACGATGACGTCAACAAATAAGCGCGTTTGTGCAGCATAAATTAGCCAAGGTCGTTCACTTCCTGTATTGGTCGTATGACCTTGAAACCTAGCAGGTACGTAGACCTGGTCATTAACATGTAACATTCCAAGTTACTTTAGTGTGACGTCATTTGTTGATTTGTTATGAATTTTTGAATCTGGCAACCTATACTACAGCATACACATAGTACAGTGTATACGAGTGTACATAAGCATGTACAATATGCATACATCTGCACTACCCCATTTCCCATAGACAAAGCACATAGTCTATCTCGCTGCTAGAAGGGCCGCTTGCAAAGCTTGGATCATCATCAAACTTGGTCACAATAAGGAACCCATAGTAAAGTACTATACCAAAGAGGTTACATCTTGATGACGTCACCAGGTGTCAGATTACATATGTCTGAAATTTAATGCCTTAAAAATTCAAATATCTGTAAAAATTCAACCGTTTGAGATACAAACATTTTTGTTTCGGCAATGGTCATGACTATCCAATGTCTAAATTTCATGCCTAGACAATGACCTTGAATCTTGCTTCCTATTGGTCGAAAACGAGGCTGCGTTGTCATTTAAAACTGGTAAGCGATACCGAGCTCGGGTCAATGTTGTTAGTTTCAAGACTCCTTGGGCACCCCAAAAAATACAACAGGTTAAGTCGTCACACGAAACAGCGCCCTCTAGTGACGAGTTGAAAAATGGCCAAAACGTATTTTGAACAGATGTCTGTGGAGACGTTTTAGCAAATTGGCCCAGAATGGGTGCATGTGTACTTTGAGGGTCAGTGAACATGCCCATACCTTCGAAAGATTACACTCAGTTAAAAATCATCCACTCTTTAAACGGCTATATGGCCTTGAAACCAAGCAAGTGCTTGGACCTGGTCATTAACATGTAACATACCAAGTTACATTAGTGTGACATGCATGATTTGTTGATTTATTATGAATTTTTGAATCTTGTCACTGCATGTACATGTACGGTATGCATTCACATTGTACAAAGTGTACATGTATTATACATCATGCAGTCTTACATGCATACAAACATACAAAAAAAGAAAAGCGGAAAGCCATATGCTCTGTTATCAACAGACATACTTCTAGTTAGGATTTGCTTTGTTAATGCCGAACAAATATTCGTCATCTGTCCCTGAACTGTCGTCAACATTTGCGACAGCTTTGTCACGCTTTTGGGGTCCACGAACATACTTTTTCTGCTTGCCTGATGATTTGCAGACGCTTTCGAAGTGGTCCTGTTTCCCGCACTTTGTGCATTTATGTCCTTTTGCCGGACAATGATGTTTGTGGGGGTAGGTCCCTCCGCAGTAGTAGCAGGTACGTGGTTGCTTCGCCTCATAGCGGTTGCTAGGTTTTTTCCATTGTGGTTTATTCCTGGCAACTTTGTTGACGGCCGTTTGGGGGTTACGCTCTCCCTCGACATCGTTTGCTCTACTTTCCGACAAGGACAGCGAACGTGCAAGCTCGAGGAGCTCGTTCAAAGTTCTATCCTTTTCCAGCGCCTTTCGTCGCAGGTGTTTTGATGTGCAACCTTCGATTATTTGTGTTTTGAGTTCTCGATTGACGTCGCTAAACTCGCATTTCACAGCTTGTTGCCGTAACCGCGTGCAATACTGGTCAGTATTTTCAGAGGCATTTTGCTTGGTGCGCCTGAAGATTATCGTTTCATAAACGACGTTTTTCTTTGGAGCGAAGTAGTCTGTGATGGCCTTTTTTGCCGCAGCGTAGTCATTGCCATCCGGCGTAAGTGTGTCGTAGATGTCTTGAAGTTCTTCGCCCCCGAAGTGGAGAAGTAGCGCTTTTTTTCTGCCATCATCCGTTATGTCAAAACCCACCATTGCACCATCAAAGCGTTTGGTCCATTTTTCCCATCTGGTTGAAACCGACGACGGGTTTGTGTGGACGTCAAATGACGGTATGGTCGGTAATGATAGGCCACCTGCTGCCATAGTCGCGAATTGGGGTGTTGCGATGTCAATCGGACGAAGTTGTGTGCATGTGCAATGTCAATTTCAATGGCGATTGCAGCCTTCGTTTTTTGCAGCACAAAACTGCAAAATGCACGCTTAATTTCCAAGCTGAACAGAGATATTGTTACTCACAGTCATTACTTGGAGTCCAAATACAAAGATTTGAGACTTTTATCCTCGTCGCCAATGTAATATTCAAGATGCAGGTTGATTGAGTTGGAGAACAGACACACTTAGTACCTTTGCATAGTGCTATTGTTTAATGGCTGCCAGCATGCCACGTAGTAACCTTGTGGTACATGTATATCTCATTAACATAAGGAGGTTACATACCATATAGTATGGAGGCTTATAAGTGCCATACAGAGAACATAATATGTGGTGCTTGGATATTACACTCGGGGCAATAGTTTGCATACTATCACCACCAGCATGCACAGTCAATATTTGCAAACACTCATAAATTGCTTGTATAAATTGCCAAGTTATATGCTGCTATAATATTGTTGGCTTTCGCCACGATACTGTACGTTTTCAAGGACTGTGATTGACGCTTGTATAGCAGTTAGTCGGGAAGCCATATGCATCCGTAGCAGCGGTCTTATGGATAGATATGCAATTTCTGTAATTATTTGTTTACATCAGGATGAAAATCTCTCCATGCATGAGCCGTTGACCCGTACTGTGCCCATGTCCATGTCCAAACTTGCTCCGTGTACTAAACGAGCGGGCCCCATGGAGCGGGCCCCATGGAACGGCTGCAGAGAGTATAGGGCGTCCCTGGCCCTGTAGCCTTGGAAGAGTGTATTTCGAATGGGAGCGGCTGTAGAAAGTCATACATACCCAATGAATATGTATGGAGCGCGAGCGACTGTAGAGACAGTTGGGGGCTTGGGCGTCGATCCCTAGTCACTTTCAATGATGCTATCGTATTATATGAAAGAGGCTCCCTAGAAAGAGTCACTTGTGCCCAATGAATACTTCGTATGGGAGAGACGTACAGAACGTCCCCGGGGAAAACCTGAAGGAGAATACTAAATGGCCTCATATATAGCTCAGCTGGTAGAACATATCTGCCCGGGGCATCTGCCCGATGTACTATATGCACGTATCAATGTGCCTCGACATAGCTCAGCTGGTGGATCGAGCATCTGCCATGAGAGTCAGAGGTCTTGATAGAAAACCTGGTGGGGTATATATGTACCACGGTGCATCATAGCTTTTAATAGTTGGTAGCATCTGCCAGGAGCTCGGCAGAGGTCTCGGGTGAAATCCCCATGAGGCCCGGCCATATACGATTTTTTTTCTCTACTCCCATGTAGCTATATAAATACTTAGCCCTTGCGATTTTTCCAATTAAGTTAGGCTAGAAAGAGTCATTCATAAACGAGAATTATTGAAGATAAATGTATGATAAAAAAATGTCCACGGCATCGGCTGTACAAAGTACAGTACGTGTACTGGACCAGCCTTGAACTTGAGGTGTGGCACATGGATATGGTATGGATATCACATGTACATGGTGGCTCATGTCGGGTACCCATCAACCAGCAATGCGTTTTGCACCGCGTTCCATTAGTAAACAGTGCACTAACTATATCATAGTGCATACACGTGTCGTGTATCTGCCATGGTATTTCTGTGTGACTTGCATTCGTCCTTCGTGTATGATTTTTATGATATAATACTTTGTGTTCTGCAAGCTGCTACTTTTATCGATCAGGTAATGAAGCATGTCAGTGTTATTTGGCGGCCCAACGCATTCACTCTTGGGAAGTTGAACAAGGAAGACGTGTCAATAACTTTTCGATCAGACGACAAGCAACTGTGCAATCATTTGACCTGGAAAACGCATTCACACTCACAGAAGTAGGAAGAGTAAGTTGGCCTAGCCCAAAAATGCAAAATATCGTTGCTTACTTGCACTTTCAACATGTTCAATCCTCAGTACATAAAGTTGAGTTTTTCGCAAGAAAATTAATACTTTCTATGCTAAAAATAGTGTCAGGATTTCACTTTTGCAGTGGTTTATAACTAAATGTTACATGTAAAACTGTAACAACTGAATATCCTAAAGAAAACTTTATTATAGCAGACTAACCAACTTTATTTTTTATTCCTTTATTTCTTACCACTCTACCAATACTGTCACCTTAGACCAAGTAACCAAGTCGTTGGCCCCGTTTTTGACGATTTCTTTTTTAAAAACCAAAATCGTCAAAAACGGGGCCAACGACTCCGTTACTGGGTCTACTGTCACCTGTGTTGTGTACAGTCAGTGTAGGCTTGCTTGAAACATTCTTGTAAATAAATGGCTGTAAATGGCGACATGATTTATTTATTTATTTGCTTTGTCGGAGAAGTAGGTCAGAAAACCAGTTGATAGACAACAAAGCACTTTTCGGGCACAATGCACTTGGAAGCATGTTCTTGAACTTTTTGCTTGGATTTTTTTTCATATACATTGAACACGGATTTCGGTGAATTTGTATTTTGGAATCGATAGCTTATTCAATTCTAAGATATACTTCCCACTGACACTTCCGTCGCAAAGGTTGCATTTCTGAGATAAATAAATGATAAAATTACTGCATGAAGTAATGCACAAAATGACGTGGCGAGCGGTCTGTGCGTAAGCGCGACAACAGAGGACGCTGCGTGCGCGCGTGAATGGTTATCTTGTGCACTAACTGAAGGCAATTTTTGAAGAAGAAAACGTGATTTTTCTACAGAAAAGTAACATTTGTGACAAAAGTGCAAGTGGGAAGTATATCTTAAAATTACATTATGTGTCGATATTCTAGGAGGTAATTTTCTTTAAAATCTCTGTTCAATGTATACGAAAAAAATACCGTTTGCTTAAAAAATGCTTACCTCACTCGGCAATCATTCTTCTTTCAGGAAACGACTTTAATCGACTCTACGCAACGAAGAACCCTAAAATCCACCATGCCGTCAACTACCTTTGCCAACATCACCAAGATCCTACACTCAATGTCCTCGACGGTCCAGTGGAGCCGGTCAGCTGTCCGTAGCTGGAGGGGTCGGAGTGGGGTCAGGAAAGTGGTAATTTTTGACAAAGATGGGACGTTGATCGACATTCACGCACAGTGGGCTCCCTGGGTCAGAACGTTAGTTGCAAGGTAGGTAATACTAACGTGGATGTATTTATACGGAATTCTATTTATACAACGCACATGGGTCATTCTATAAATTTGGGGTCCACTTTTTCTGTCCCCGTTACATCTGACATCTATTTTGTAAATTCAGGACATATTCTTTAAATGCCTTCTATTTCAAAGAGTGATTACATAAAATACAATTCATAAAAATATGGTTTGAAGGCATTTTTAATGATACTTGTATGGCAAATAGCAGTATGTCAGGTGTAACGGGGACAGAAAAATGTCACACGTTGGACCCCAAATTTATAGAATGACCCACATAGGTATCACATACATCATGGTGCTTCACATTTTTACCCCTGGTCATTGGGCTCTTAATAATGGCAATCCTTAAGGGATTTTTGCATTCTGCCGCCATCTTGAAGGTAGTTTTGTTGGATAAATTAGGAGTGAGAGTTTTTACTTTTTACTTTAAATACTCGGCCTGCATATCAACTTTTTTAATAGTAAAATTCTGATTCTGTTGAATTAAGTTTTGTTTACTCTTTTTTTTGCAGCATTGAGTCAGAAATCGATTTGAACATTGCTGCAAGGGCTTACGATGAGCTGAACTTCAACAACAAAACCAGCAGAGTGCTTCCCGGTATCCTAGGTGAAGGAACCATGGAAATGATCAAAGACTGTCTGTCCACAATCATCCAGGAAGAGGGCGCCATTCCTCGCAGCCGAGCGGACAAAGTGGTCGAGGCGTGCCTAGAATCTTGCTGTTCTTTGAAATCAGGGGTAGTCCGGTCGATCGGGGACACCGCCAAAATATTCCGGAAACTGAGACGGAAGGGCTACTGCATTGCAATCAACACGTCAGACAGTCGCATTGCGACGTTGAAAACCTTGCATCAGCTGGGGGTCTCGGAACTTGTTGACGTTGTAGTATGCGGAGATGATGACTGGATGATCGTGAAGCCTCATCCAGTTTCTGCGGAGACCATCTGTGCGCAACTTGGGGTGCAACCTGAGAACGCGGTCATGATCGGTGATTCTTCGTGTGACGTCCGACTGGGGACCAATGCGAACCTTGGCTGTGCTATAGGTGGGAAAATCAGTTTAACCTAAAATCACCCCATGTCCATACAGTCGGACTTTGCTCATAAGAGCACTGTTAATACAACGGGGTACCGTGGCCGATCCCCGTGGCCGTGTGGTTTGGGTCATTGACTAACAATCATGGGTGAAAACTTGGGGTTGCGGGTTCGAATCTGGTACCTGTGCCCTTGGGCAAGGCACTCAACCACACTTGCTTTATCCTTCGGAAGGGATGAAAAGCCGTTGGTCAGTGTGGTAAGGTAACGCACTCAAGATCCCAGAGCATTCTTTCGTGAAGAGCAAGGGGATTCCCCGGTGTCTCTGGCCATTTCTAATTCTAATTCTTCATGGGTTTTCTCACGCTTGCAAGTGACAGTGCAATGAGCATTACTGAGGAATCCTTGGTATGAATACCAGAAAGAAATAATAATAGGCTTATTTAGCTGGCAATCCATTGTTCAGTGTTTTCATTTCAAAAAATACAAGGTTCCTAGTTATTACAAGATAATCTGTAAAGTCAAAAGCACCTCGTTTTAAACAATGTCTAACTGTAATATACAATAGAGTACCAAACAAACAGTGCATTGTTGCTGGATAATATACACTGAAACCAATGAATCAATTCCTTATATTTTGGCATTGGGTCTTTCACTTTTTTCAGACGACCAATCCATTATTATCTTGGCAACAGAAGTCATTTGTAGTCTTTACAAATTTGTAGTCTTTCTCGGGGAGAAATCTGATAGGCCGATCTCTGGTTCACTGCAAGGCATACAAACAACCCCTCCCCCCAAAAAAAATCTGGGATCGAACTAATTAATGCAAGCCTATGGCACTCTGTGAGTGCCAAGCTACTTGTTTAGATACTGAGATACATGTAATTTATCTCACTAAGTTGACTTATAACGTTGATTAAAGGCACAGGCTCGTCAGCAATGCGCGAGCGCAAAATTCGTGCTACGAAATACGCAGCTTCACAGCAAAGGCATGTAGCTGCGTATTTCAAATTCTTTAAGTAGACTTGGCAAGATAATTTGTGTTGCGAAGTCGACTTTCCAGATTTAATAAGTCGACTTCCTGAAATCAATGTCTACTTAGTGAGATATTTGTTGTTGCCATGTGATGTCGCCTTTCTAAGTCGAATTAGCAGCAAATTATCTCGCCAAGTTGACCTATTCATGCCATGAAAGTGACTTGGCGACATAAAATATCTCACCAATTCGACTTATTGAATTCAGGAAGGCGACATAAGATATCTCGCCAAGTAGACTTTGCATCTCGCCAAGTCTACATAATCCACACTATATGTTAACTTGGAGAGATAAGTTATCTCGGTATCTAAAAGAAATGGCATGGCACCCGTAGAGCGCCGTACAAGCCCTTTAGATCCAGAGATTATAACTATACATTTAATTATTGTTTTAATTATAATGATATATCCAACCAAAGCTTAACTTAGCCATAACTTTCATCCAACATTGATTAAAATTGATGAAAACAAAGTAAAAAACCAAACTTTTTTTCTAGGTGTCCTTACTGGCATCGCTCCAAGAAAAGCCCTGGAAGCCGACGCCAACATCATAGTGGAGAACGTCATGGAAGCAGTGGATTTTATTCTCTCCAACGACCTCAAACACCACTCTACCACACCAGTTAGTAGTACACCATGCATTCAGCAAGATTTGGAGATTGCAATGTAGGCAGTGCAATACAATATTTAAAAAAAAAAAATTTCTTATTTTAAACCCCTTTTGAATTGTCAGCACAGCATTATTTTGAACTGTTTGATAGTTTGTGGTGTTTGTAGGGCTTAAAATTCGTCACTGAAAGAGCACTGCCATTTCTATTTTTGGAGTTTAAAAAGGCACTTCCATTGGAAAATGAGAAAGTCTATGGGAGAATTGCAAAAGGGCACCAAGGCCAAGAGCAGGGGCAACGGCCTCCGTTAATTTCAAGCCCTGATTTTTCAATGATTTGCGCAAGGAAGAAAAGGGGTTAACAGCAGAATGCTTACGCTTGAAGCTTAATGACCATTTTCGCAGACAGCCATTGTTAGGGTTTCCGTGATAAATTGTCAATAGATCCACAAAGTGTCTGGTCATGCACAGGTGGCAATCATGTATTTGCCGTTTAGAATGGCCACTGTAAAAGAGCCTATACTGTGCATGTCTTTAGAGCATGAGCAAAAGAGGGCTTCATAGCCTAAATTACATGTACAATTTTTTCACATGAAAATCTTGTTAAACCGTTTTCTTTTGAGGTTGGAGTGTATTTTAATTGCTATGCAATTTTATGACAACCATTTTTAACACTATTTTATTTTGCATATCTGCACGTATAACTTGCGCTTTTCATGAGTGAACATGAAATTAACGGCACTTATGTTTTTTTTAGCATATACAAATTTTGAAAATTTTAAGGAATGGTTTTACTGCAAACTTATATCAGTGAGTTTAAGTGCACAAGCAGATGTATTGACACATTCCCATCCTCCAAGCAAAAGGGGAATGCACTGCATGACAATAGCAGTGAATTTTGTGACATTTCACTTTCCACCCATCCCTGTATTCCGCTATACTGCACATCCCCCAATTGATTAATCATAACAAATGACACATCACTGTAAAGAGGAATAACGAGGCTTTCCAATGATACCAAATTCAAGGGAAATGATTTAGTAACGAGAGAGAAATCGTCAGTCAAACTTGACTTTTCAAACTTTTTTTGAGGAGTTTATTACAATCCTATTTAAAAGTGGCAATTACTTCATGAGGCTGCTGACAATTTGCCCATTAGCATCCAGGTATACCTTTGGAAAGTGAGTTAATACTGTATTGTAGAATTTCTCAACTACAGTTGAGATAAAATGTCTAAATTTTAATGAATTATATTCGGAATGGTATATTATCATTTCATTGTACTAAAATATTTAGAGGTCTATTTTAGCTATTAACTTGTGTTGTATATAATACATACCAGTAATTTGTATAGTTTCTTGTTTTAAACTAACTTACTGTATCAGTAAGTTTGAAACTTCTCAGCATGAAAAGTAATAATACAAAAATTTAACAAAACAATGTCTTTCTAAGATCTGTCCTTCACATTATGCAATCTGGTTGGTGAAAATTATTTACATGTACTGAAATAAAATGGACTTGTGATGAATGAATTTTGTTTGTAATGATTCTCATAAACATTCTTCTCTAGCATACAGCCTTAGCTGAAATGACATTTATATGCACTGTGTGCAATTTTTACCAGCTTTGTCAATCTTAAGACACGGGCCAACTTTGCAAGTTGGGTCGATTTCACAAAGATTTGCGATGCGTCTTAACTTAAAGGCACAGGCTCGTCAGCAATGCGTGCGCGAAATACACAGCTCCATGCCTTTGCTATGGAGCCGAGTATTTCGTAGCACGAATTTGGCGCACGCGCATTGCTGACGAGCATGTGCCTTTAAGTACCAAATCCATCGCAACTCGTGGCAAACTTACAAAGGGTTCGGCGAGTTGCGATTGATTTGGTACTTGCGACGCACATCTTTGTAAAATCGATCCCAGGAGTGATTTGCTGGAGGGCATCCACCTCGACCTACTAGTTACCGATAACCCATGCCCTATAACAAAATCACTGGCAAGTTCAGCAGAATACCGGCTATAAATACAGCCGCTATCTTCAATCCTTGTGATGTTTTCAATCAAGGACACTAAACACATGTATATATGGAAGACGCAAGGCAGTCAGCTAGATCACTTTCCATAAACTTGTTTAGAATTTCAAAACTCGGCAAATTTGACGACTTCGAACTGCAAAGGTGCGACATCCAAGAGTTATCCAGTGGTTTATACACAAGCCTGACCCTGATTGGACAATGTGGCGTATGATGTCACCAGTTGACGGTGTCCTCTTGGTTAGCCAACTGCCACCTCAGTGTGGTAGGTATTTCCAGCTTTTCAAAGTCTGATTTGTCCTTTATGAGATTCCGTACCACTTGCGAAGCCCTTTCTTTTAAGGTATAAACTGGAACAGTTTAAAAGCAAAATAAAAAGATAAAAATAATTAAATATGTGAATATATGAGGAACAGAGAAAAAACAATTATGGAAAATGAAAGCCATCATTATGTAGAATGTTTAACAATAGACCTTATGCACGGCGGCCATGATAGAGGGCAGTCACATTGTCACAGTGCGTCATGCACGAGTAGGCACTTTGTGGGTCTATTGTCACATCATTTGAATATGAAAACCTGCCCTCTGTCATGGCCGCCATGCATAAGGTCTATTCCGCACCTGGTAAGTGTATTTTCACATCCGTTGGCCTAGGATAATCCTGACTAACAGGAATAGGAAAGAACACTTCGTTCTGTTCGCTATCGGTAGATGTCGTGAAGACAAGCTTGTCCCCAGTGCAGCTGTCTCTAAATATCCACGGATGACCTTCGTAGGTGTTCATGTGCATCAAGCTACCTCGCTTTAGTCCACCCTGGACCTGCGTGTAGTTGATGCGATCTCCTTCGAGGTCCAACCACAGTATGTCCACCACACGCGGACTGTAGTTTTTAAATATGGCATAGGCTTTAGGTGTAGGTCCGGGAGTGGACTTTAACTGTTGCTGCCGATTGTTGTTACTCTGTTCAGTCATTTGGTATAATCTTTGGTGGTCAGTCTATCTATTGGAAAAGAAAATGAAAAGTGTGACAAAATAAAATTACATTGACGACTTGGTTATTTCTGGTACTGAAATCATGAATTCTTAAAAGCACCTGCAGAACTGCTCATAAGCCCGAAGAAACATAATGCACTTATATACCAACGAATAAACGGTAACAAAATAAACCCACGTTATCTAACACTGACAGTTAGGTGTTTTTTTTGTAGACATACAAAAAGACATACTTCCCACCTGCACTTTTGTCGCAAATGTTGCTTTTCTGTAGAAAAATCAAATTTTCTCCTTCAAAAATTGCCTTCAGTTAGTGCACAAGATAACCATTTACACGCACGCGCAGCGCCTCTATTGTCGCGCATACGCACAGACCGCTCGTTGCATCATTTTGTGCATTACTTTATGCAGTAATTTTATCATTTATTTATCAAATGCAACATTTGCGACAGAAGTGCAAGTGGGAAGTATATCTTAGAATTTGATGATCTGTTGATTCCAGGAGGTAATTTCATTCAAATCTTTGTTCAATGCAGGCGCGGATCCTCCCACCTCCCACCCCCCTTCCCCCACCCCCTCCCCCTCCCCCTGCTCAGACACCAAAAAATATAATGTAGGCCTAATGCATTTTCGTGTGTGTCCGCCTGTCCGAAACAAGCCGACATAAAAATCTGACGGGCAAAACCCCTCCCTCCCTGGTGGCAAAACCCCCTCCTGGAAAAATTCCTGGATCCGCCCCTGCAATGTATACGAAAAAAATACCAATGTACAGTGTAAAGACTGAATAAAAGGGTAACCAAATAAAATAACCGGTATAAAATGTTGAACAATATAAATGACTGTGAAAACACGTCTGCTCCTTCTAGACATTTTGTGAAATGAATGGAGTTCCTTTATAGCGCCCTCTGCTGGTCTGGGATAGAAATGGTATTGTTTTTATATTATCGTCTATGATTGGCTCAATTTGGGAATACACGAAATTGTTTTTTCGCATTTATAAATTTATCATTAGATTTTATTACCTTAATAAGTAACTTAATATCTGCAGTTTAGGTTTTATCATATAAATGTATAATTTATTGCAGGAGAAATGTTAAAATTAGTATTTAATGTGAAAATGTCCAGTATTTTTTAGACCAATCAGCTTTCATGTTCTTCCCGTGTCAATGTCACAGAAAATACCTAACGGGTTGGTTTTTTAAAAATGGCCGCAAATCGTAAACAAAGTCGACGCAACCGCGGCCGGTCTAGCGTAAATGAATATGTTTTCTGATTGTTTTACCAATAAATGACGAAGAAGTAAATCGAATCGAAGTAATGATAGACCTCTTTGAGTAACCATCTGCAAGATTGCCATGGAAAGCAAATTAGGTCAGTTAACCGAGCAAAACAGATGAGCGATTGACACTGCAAAACCAAAATTTCCCCAGGAATGGCTGTCAAATGTCTGACAACTCGTCCGTTGAGACTACTCGACTCCCATGAATAAAAAGAAGACTTGAGACAACTGATTTCAATCACTAAGCCATAAAACCACATCGTGTTATCTGAATAAACGACTTGTTTGAACCGACAACTTTCAGTTCAAAACAGTTGACATGGTTGACACTGACTGCAAAAGTGACACTGACAGGTTGAAAATGGGTAAAATGACAAAGTCACAGACAGATCAATAATGTCAATAGACCTATTCAGGATTTTCCGCACACTGGAATTAGCATTAATTGGTACAACGGACCTTTTATATGTATAGACCGGTTCCTGATCCTATAACTTAATATGGCGGGAACCAATATAGGCCTACATGTCAAAGGTCCGGTGTACCAATTTTTAATGCTAATTTCATTGTGTGCGGAAACTCCCAACATCTACTGTGACTACTCAATCTCAATTGATAGATCACACTTTTTACTGTAAAACACTGACCTAAACTTGGTCAAATTTTTTATTGCAGGTAAAGTAAAGAAGAAGTCAAAAAAGCTGTCTCAAAATGACGATGACCAAAGACCTTTGTGTAAGCATTTACTCATTTTTATAAGCTAACGTCAGAGTCACCAATTTCAAAGTGTTGGCATAAATTTGAACCCTCTTTGAAATCTTAAACACACACAGTCACAAGAAGACGATGAACAAATGCTTGAAGTTTTAGAAGTGAGAGGAAAGCCATACATAGTGGAACTAAGACAGAAAATCACAAAGACGGAGCCTGAGGGTGAATTCTGTGATTTCAAAAATAGCCTCTCTCAAAAAAGCAATGATTAGTGCTAATATTAACAAATATTATGATTAAATAGTACAATAACACTATTTCTGTAATTTGACCTTTTACAAAAAGTACAAAAGACTGGACTAGTAAAAATGGATAGCTTGTTTTTGTTGTCCTCAGCACCCCAATCCGAGCCAAACACAGGACAATCTGAAGCCAGCTTTGATCAACTCCTTATTGCAGCCATGCAACAAACTGCAGAGTAAGTTTTCTACTGTCCTTTTTTTTATCAATAAACTTAGTTTGAAAACTGCATTGGTGAAGCTGGAGATTACAGTTAAAGGCACAGGCTCATCAGCAATGCACACGCCAAATTCGTGCCACGAAATACGCAGCTCCGTGTAGCAAAGGCATGGAGCTGCGTATTTCGTAGCACGAATTTGGCGCACGCGCATTGCTGACGAGCCTGTACCTTTAATTCTCAATAACCCAGATTTACTCAAATTACTCTTTTACATAACTCAAAACATTCCTGTTCTATATTCACTATTAGTATTAGTCTTGAACACAATAACTTGAAGTTTGGAAACCTTAATTTATTTTTAAAATCTGTTACATTGAAATTGACCTAACAAGAATGTACTTCGGTATTGTAACCAAACTTGGGACGAGAGAAAAATATATTGTAGAATAAATAATAAATGCCAATTTTTGATATATTGTAGAATAATATTGTAGAAAAATATATTGTAGAATAAATAATAAATGCAATTTTTTTATAAAATTAAATGCTTAATAGTTTATGCAACTGCTTTTTAATATGTGTTTGATGTACAGGGGGAAAGGAAAACCTCGGAAGAAAAAGGGAAAAATGACCCAATCACTTAATGATGATTCCGTGGTAAGTCCAGCTGTTCAGCTAAAAAATTTTGATATACAGTAATTGCAAGCTCATCATACAAGGCCCTACAAGTCCTCACAAATCAGTGAGTCAAGCTATTTGCCAACCAAAACTGCACTGGTTTTTAAATCTTTGTTGCCGTAGCTAGAGTCACTGAAGCAAGGGGCTGACCTCCGTAAGAACACGGAAGACGACCCTTCAATTCTGGCCAACACGTATGACGGGAGCGACAGTCCGCGATTCAACAAGAATATGACCAACGAAAAGGGGAGAAAGCTTGCCCCTAAGAAGGGGGTTGAGAATAAAGGATTCGTAGACGATGATGACGAGAAGATAAAAGATGAAAGTCCTGCCAAGACGAAAAAGAAGAAGAAAAAAGATACAAGTGACATCATGGACAGGTGAGGACATAAACTCTTAATTATGGCTCCAAAAAAAGAAGGAAAAATGCAAATTAAACTCGGATTAAAAGACTGAGGAGATGTCAGTAATGTGTATGACCACCTCTTGTGGCAAGGCTGACTGCACCAGCCTCCGTGAGAGCCACTGAGGCAGGGTGCGCCACCCTGTCTGTAATCCCTCCCTGAGCTTCTGCACTTGTAGAGCTGTTTGGCAGATGCTCGAATGCAGTTGTGTGCTCATCCCACGCAGGCTCAATCAGGTTGATTTCCTATATTTTTGTACTGATATAATGAAAAACAAATTTGTCTGTAAACTCTCAGTGGTCCTTTGACCATGCAAGAACTCGAAGACACTCCCAAGAAAGTCCGGAGGAAAAAGAAATCTGTAACCAAGCCAGAAGATGATGTCCATAATGAAGAAATACTGCCGAATCGAACAGAAGATGAGATTGGAGGCGGGGAATCGGAGAAAGAGGGAACAACAGTGGAAGATGAGGAGGAAATGGACAGAAAAGTGACGGGAAAGAAAAAGAAAAAGAAAATGGGTTAGAATTTGAGATATTTCATGGCTTGCATTTATTTTATTTTCCCTACATTTTCTGTTGCATTATATCTAATCAAAGTTTTTGACAAAGTTGATAAAATTGTCCAGTGTAGAATTGACATCTTAAGTTCGTTGTTATCGCATTGTTATTTTGGAATCATTCTGACTAGGATTGAGTCGATTACAGTGTGGAAACAATTAGAAGTTGGAAAACGGGAATCATGATTCTGGATTCTGTCTTTTTTGGAGGAATTGATTCCCATTATCTTGTCGATTCCAGGAAGTACGCGGCAATTCTGAATGTTAAAGGCACAGGCCTGTCAGCATTGCGCGCGCGCTAAATTCGTGTCACGAAATACGCAGTTCCATGCCTTTGCTATGGAGCTGCATATTTTGCAGCACAAATTTGGCGCGGGCGCATTGCTGACGAGCCTGTGCCTTTAATGGTGCAGAAATTACACTGGAATTTGGCAGTATTTGTGTTAGGTTTGCAAAATAGTTTTTTGATTTTAGTTGCAACGTTTGTTTTGAAAATGAAATTGAATCCAAATGGGATCTTAATTCTTAAAGGCACAGGCTCGTCAGCAATGCGTACGCGCCAAATTCGTGCCACGAAATACGCAGCTCCGTAGCAAAGGCATGGATCTGCGTATTTCGTGGCACGAATTTGGCGCACGCGTGCATTGACGAGCCTCTGCCTTTAAGTTGAATTGGAATCGTTTGCAAAAAATGTTGGAATCACCTAGTCCTACCGAGTTACAGTTGATAATGATATCTAATAATGATTTTATCCAGCTTCTGAAGACGACAAACTTGAAGACGGAGACAAGACGGAAACAGATAAAGGAAAGAGCAAAAAGAAGAAACGTAAGAAACAACCCAAGGACGATGGCCGTGTGTTTGGAGTGACCCTCCACCGCAGTGACCGACTCAAGACTGACCTCTATATCGCCCATCCATTGGTCAGAGTTCACATCATCGACATGGATACCGGGACGTACTTCAAGAAATCAAAGCCGTAATACTTTTGTTGATTGTTTGTCTGACCCGAGGGGTTCTCCTTCCCAATACCTAGGATTGTCATTTTATTATCACCACCCCAGCTCCTTTGTATTTTGGAGTTTTCCCTACCCCTGGAGTTTTCCCTACCCCTGGAGTTTTCCCTTCCCTACTGGCTTTTCTGTCATAGCTGTGGAATCTAATAGCCACAGAAATGCTGTCTTATTTTATCAATTTTGAACGAATATCCAAACCTTTGTTTTCATTAGATCTTACTTTTTGTTTGAAGTGAATTTTATTTGGCTACCTAAAACTTTCTTGTTTTTTGCCCCATCCAGTTTTGTTTGTAAAACCAAATATGCACAATATTGGGACGGGATTTTTGTGTAAAGCGGGCCTCCCACTGTGCGATGTTTGCCACGAATTTCCAACGATTGGCTACGATTTAGTGAGATTACTTGCAAAAATCGCACGTTTTTTGTTTGCAATGTACAGGGATCGAGCAGTCACATCGTACTACGAGAACCAGAATACCAAAGTGGATTACATCTTGCCAGTACTTACCCAACCCTACGACTTCAAGAAACGAAAGTAAGTTTTCTTATTGTTGGACTTTCTTTCTCAAATGCACTATAAATGTACAGAATAATTACAGAATTATAACTGTGCCAGCTGCTAAAAACGCCAACTTTAGTGCATTGAAGATAACGGGTGAATTAACCACTTTGCGACGGCTAGGCATTTTCCAATTTATTCCCCTGGAGCGGGAGACTGCACTAGCAGTTTTGGTTATGCAGTATATATGTATGTCTCTGGGGCTAGAGACTTGATGACTAGTTTTTATTTCAAGTCGTAAATCAATCTTATTTCCCAAGTCCAGTCACAAGTCATTTTCTCCAGAGTCAAGTCACAGGTCAAAAACCAAAAACTGACTTGACCCTTGACCCCAAGCCAACAAGATAAGAGACCAGCTCTGCCCTGGTCTAATTCATGGGCTAATTATGCATAACCGCCCCCAAGACACCCGTCGCGAAGTAGTTAAAGGTAATTTGTATTTTATTTGTTTGTCTCGTCAGATCCATAATTCCTTGCTGGGAGGAGCAACTCATCTTCAATGAGAGTTTTCTCTATCTCGTCCAATCAGAGGAAAATAGTCCAAAGGCTATCATATTTTATGAGGTAAGAGGCTAGTCTATTAGTTAAAAATGTGCTGTTAAACCCTGGATACAGGATTTGCAATGTTTTCGTCAACCATTTGACTGAAAAAAACCTTTCTCAAATGGAAGAAACTGTCCAAGTCAATAACATCTTATATTTGACAATAGAAGATTTGTATAAATGCGTGTGCATGTACATTTTT
Source organism: Henricia sp. BOLD:AAB3569 (assembly GCA_037783545.1). Classification (NCBI taxonomy): domain Eukaryota; kingdom Metazoa; phylum Echinodermata; class Asteroidea; order Spinulosida; family Echinasteridae; genus Henricia; species Henricia sp. BOLD:AAB3569. The sequence continues at coordinate 135,897 of JBBELK010001230.1, forward strand.
GTACAAATGCATTTTTAAGACTTGCGCAGAGGTTGGTTATCTTTTTTGATTATTTCTTGATTTTCAAGGTGCTAGATTTTGTCAGCATGAACGTTGCAGCTACTAAAACCAAGATGCTGAAGAGAGAAGGCGGCTGGCATCGAATTGCTTGGGCATTTCTAAAGGTGAGCCCCTCGGAATGTTTTTTCTTAAGATGTTTTGATGCTTTAAAGCCGACTGCCTGCTACACGACCATTTCTAGTGACTTTTTGGTGTACTTTGTAAATTACTTTGGCCAAGTGGCTGGTGCGTCGTACTCAAGACCTGTAATTCTACATGTTGTGGGTTCCAATCCAGGTTGTGCCATAGTGTGTGGGTTCTTGGGCAAGGCACTTTACCATAAATTGCCTCTCTCCACCCAGATGCAAATGGGTACCTTTGAGGGCAGTAAAGATGTTGTTTGATTAGCCCATGAGCACCTAACAGGCAACCGGGGCAGCATGCTCCAGAAGGTTTAAGGAAAGATATAATTGAACCCAGAGACCAGGGCCCAATTTCATAGAGCTGTTTAAGTATTAGCTGAAAATGTGTGCTTACTGTAGCAGAAAAGTTGTGCTAACGTTAATGCTATTTAACGGCCGCAGCGTGCTTAAGCAGGCCCGCGCTTGGAAACCGCCATTGTTGCGTCACTACTGTATCTTAAGCAAAAGTTGGCTCTGCGGTTAAGGCAGGTTTTCAGTTGCTTACCGTTAAAGATGTCTATGAAATAGCCTCACGCTTGGTTAACGAAAAATGGGCTGTTAAACAGCTCTATGAAATTGGGCCCTGGGGTAATGATATGTGAGCACCCTGAGCATCTAGACTGGTGGATTTGTGTGTGACGTGATTTTGGAATAATGTTTTCTTGCTATTTGTTTACTCTGATAGGTTGTTGGTGCTAATGATATCCCAAACACGGACAAGAAAGTCCGACTACAGCTATTCCACCCTCCGTTTAGTTACAAGGCCAAGCCGGGACAACTCGATGTAAGAATTTAATCTAGCTTGTTTCCCCCACCCCTCCCCCCCCGCGCTACCCCACCCCCTAGGTGGGGGTTTGGGCACATTTTTCATGCCCCAGGGTGGGGCATTTGGCCCATTATCTGTGCATTTTTTTGCATTTTTGCGCATGTTTTGCACTTGAGGGTGGGGATTTTTGTCACATAAATGTTACCCCAGGGGTGGGGATTTTGTCACGCAAAAAGTGACAATCCCCACCTCTTAGGCGGGGTAGCCCGGGGGGGAGGGGTGGGGGAAACAATTGATAGGCGCATTAGGGTGGGGTAAATGTGTGGGGACAATTGGGTCCAACATATTGATCACATTACCAATATTGTTTAAAGGCACAGGCTCGTCAGCAATGCGTGCGCGCCAAATTCGTGCCACGAAATACGCAGCTCCATAGCAAGAGCATGGAGCTGCATATTTCGTGAATTTGGCGCGCATTAGGGTGGGGTAAATGTGGGGGAACAATTGGGTCCAAAATATTGATCACATTACCAATATTGTTTAAAGGCACAGGCTCGTCAGCAATGCGCGCGCGCCAAATTCGTGCCACGAAATACGCAGCTCCATAGCAAACGCATGGAGCTGCATATTTTGTGAATTTGGTGCGCGCGCATTGCTGACGAGCCTGTGCCTTCAAAAATTAGAGTTGCTCAGTAGGAATTACTGTTTAGCAAATGCTTATGCTTGACAAAAATTGGCAGAGTATCGGTCATTTTGACTTGATATTTGAGCCGATTGAACATTTTCCTCAAGCAAATTTATTGTGTTAAGTGTAACTTCTGTTCACAAAATTTATCATTTGTTATTTAACTGCTTATCTATCACTTTATGAAAAACTTTCTTATGCAGGTTTATCAGTGGTGGCTGAATATAACAAGGCAACCATACCCCTCCACCCTGTATGTAACAGTAAAAGCAGTCAGGACGCCAGACAAGGTCGAGCCCGCCGTTCGGTCGCTGTTTGCCACACAAGAAGTAAGTTTCTTTGAATTTTCAAGTGAAGCATTTTTCACGAATGCTTTTATCATAAAGATCTTACGTATTTGTTTTATACTGTTTATCTTTGCAGAAGTTCTGCAGTTTTTTATTGTTGATGCTAATTTCCTAGTTAATACAGAATAAAATTTAACTTTTTTGTTTTAGGAGCAAGGAACGATGACGTACAGTGAGCTGAAGAAGTCCCTAAACTGGGGAGCAAAAGAAGGATTAAGGTTTGTTATTATTGTATTAATTCTTTCTGGTACTAAAACCATGCAAGAATTCCTCAAAAGTGCCCAAGGCACTGTAGCTCGTAAGCCTGAAGAAACCTGTGAAGAGAAGACGAGGAAGGAATGATCAGTTTTAGAGGTGGTAGGAAAACCCCTACATTAATTCTTTCTGGTACTAAAACCAAAGATTCCTCAAAAGTTCCCATGTCACTGTAGCTGATAAGCCTGAAGAAACCTGTAAAGAGAAGACGAGGAAGAAATGATCAGTTTTAGAGGTGGGAGGAAAACCCCTACACACATGTATGGAGGAAACCCATGGAACTAAGCAGGGACTGAAAACCCACTACATACTGATCCGGACGGGATTCGAACCAGGACCACAGAGGTAGAAGTAAAGGAAAGTACTGCTATGCCAACCTGGTTCCCCTAGTTTCAAGTTCTTGCCTCTGTGAAAGATACAATTACATGACTTTTGGTTTTCTTGGCCAGCAAGACCAGTAAGGCCTTGTCGCTGTCTGTGTAAGATTGTCTATGTCTTAAAATAAGCATCTTAAATAAGAGTAATTGGCATCATTGATGATGCTGTCAAATTTATCAACGAAATAAAGATTAAAAAAACAGAAACAAAACACAACTTTGTTTTCTTTAACAGCAAGAAGAAACCGTCCACCAACTGGACCCGTCTACCGGGCCAGATGTGTCGCGTCCCCAACAAGCTCAGCCTAACGTTAGCTGGTGACAAGAAAGGCTGTTTTGTCATCAAGTTTTCGCCAAGCGGGAGGTAAGTTTTGGGTTGGTTTTTGTTAACAATTTTCCTAAGAAGATAGCAAGTGTAGCTTGGCATTTAGAACTGTGTGGTGTGGTGTTATTCTTGGATGTTTTGGGCAGTGGTTTTCGGTGCAGTATAGTCATTTTGTCTTCCGTAACCCATTATATTTTCAGCCCATTTTGAAGTTCTGTTTTGCATTGCTTGTACAGGTTTCTAGCATGTGGTTGTAAGGATCGTGAGGGGTATCCTGTTTTGGTCTACGAGGTAAGATTTTAAGCACTTTTAGCCTACATAAGAACAGTTTCCCAGTTGTGCACTCATGCATTACGGAGAGAAAATGTTGGATTCTTAATATGGGAAAACCTGAGAAGTATACCACTGTGCCTTTTGTGCTTAGCTGTGCTTAGTAGATAGAGCAACTGCCCGGTGTGTCAGTCTTTGGTTCGAAACCCAATGATGACCATATAATTGTTCTCTCATCCCGTGTTTGGTTGGTACATAAGAATAGTATATTGGGCAAAAATTATTTCCACTTAATAATTGCTTTCCGGTGACGTCACGCCTTCCATCCACGTGGCTCAAGTGATTATACCGGCCAAAAAAGCAAGAAAAACACATTGGTTGCACTTACCTCTGTTGCTTAACCTTGCTTTATGTTGTTGCGCCATGGCTGTTGTATCGATAAAGATAAAATGTATTTCCTCAGGCTACAAATCGCGATCAAGTAAAACACTTTCGTTTTTACTACATGCTCAATTATTTGAACGTATCGCAACGCGCGCGTGCGGCATTTTCGAATGAAAATACGCCAGTGAGTATTTTTGTATGCGTGTTCATTTGCATCTATTGGCACGCACGTGTACGGTGACACCAAAACATTCCGGGATATTCTACGTCACGGAAAGCAATCAATAGTATATTATTGTTAAACTTTTCCCAACCATAATATTACATCACTTCTACTTTCCCTTCCCTGCCTATTCACTCTTTCCCATATCCCTCCACATTATTTTGTTAAATTTCTGGAACTTAAGAAGTGAACCAGGCATTTCTCTCAAACAAATATGTACCACAGATTCCATCCGGCAGATTAAAATGCCAATTTGCCGGACACTACAGCCTCATCTATGACATATGCTGGGCTGCCAACGATAACGAAATCCTGACTGCATCGTCAGACGGCACTGCTCGCATATGGAGTCTAGACGCAGCGAATGGCGCCCTCGCAGCAGCGACTAAGGTCTTCCCCCACCCAGCGTTTGTCTACACGGCCAGGTTTCACCCTACAGCTCAACACCTCGTGATCAGCGGCGGATATGATAAAGTTGTGCGTGTTTGGAGCGCGACGAACGACATGCCAACGGGAGAGGTGATTAAATGGGTTTGAAATAATTGCAACCTCTTGACAGAAACTGTCGTCATGGGTTCGAATCCTGACTGGTACTTTACGTATGAAGCAAAGTTCTTAAAGACCATTACAGGATTATAACTCAAAATCTTAATAAACGCTTAGTGGAAAATACAAGTGTTAGCAAGTGTCCTATGAAATGATTCCTCCTGAGATCTTACTTATAAGAAAACAACTATTAAATATGAATTCATCAAATAAATATTATCTACTTGACCACAACAAAGTACATATATATAAACATTCAATAGAAGTAGAGTACAGAGTACACTTAAAAATGAACAACTTTTGTCCGCGCACACACTTTTTTACAAGGATGCCATCCTGTAAATGAAACTAGGCCCCGTGACTACAATGACATTATGCCTCTGTTATTCATGCAGGAAGTCAGCCTAAAAATAAAGTTGGCTTCACACAATTTCTTGAAAGCATTGACAGAGTTTTTTTCCATTTTTTCCTCCACTTTCTTCAGCTGCTACAAGAGTTGGATGGCCACAAGGGATTCGTAAACTGCCTGTGTTTTTCCCAAGATGGCAAGACGATGTACTCTGGTGACAGTTTAGGAGTCATTATAAAATGGAATGCCTTGGTCATGGCCAAGGCAGCCACCTCTGGTGAGTTTTGCCCCCAACTTTTGCCTGATACATGCCCCTGCCCGTCCCGTACCCCTACCTGTCACATATCCTGCCTGGAACTCTTCCCCCACACCCTCCCACGTCTCGGCCTGCCCAGAGCCCCAACTTGCCAGTTTTACGGCCCTCCCACACTGTCCACCCCACCCCACCCCCTAATATTTCAAATAATTCAACATGTGATTATATTGTACTAGCTGCATTCTTGGGAGAAGGTTTTCAGTAAATTTGGCATGGTGACCTCCCATACAAGGACCTTAGAAAATATGAAATAGAATATCTGAAATGTTGAATAATTTGTTAAGATGTAAATTACATTGGACTTATGCAGCTTACTTGACTCAATACATTTTCTATTTGTAAAATTTTTATCGTCAATGGGGTGATAAAAATATCTTCAATCTTGAATCTTGATGTGTCGTTGCGTAGCTCTCCAAGTGACATTTGGATCCACTAGCCAATCACTGGAAAACACAGGCACGACCTCAAAGGCGATTGGTCAAAAAATCGGTGGAATATTAAAAGATACAGGTAGAAGGTTTTGCATGGATACATTGTGTGCTTGGCTGGGGGGGAAAATGCAGCAGAAAGAAGTGGGAAATTGCACATAAAAGCAGTAGAGTGCACAGCATATTTTAGAAGTTGTTGAAAAATGAATTTGCGTAGAATATAGAAATCTCATATGTTTCATGTGGAAAGGTTTCTAAATATGACTTGGCCCGTGTAAAACAGTCTTTAGCATAGTTGTGGGGCAGCATGGCCGAGCAGTGTGGCGTGTTGAATCCAAGATCGTGGTGAATCTACAGATCATGGGTTCGAATCCCACCCCGGCTCGTCCGTGGTGCGTGTGCCCTTGGGCAAGGCACGGCACCTTGCCACGAATTGCCTCTCTCCACCCAGGAGGAAATGGGTACCTGTGAGGGTAGTGAAAGCTGATGTGTTTGATTAGTCCCTGTGCGCATAAGCTGCATGGGACTGCATACCCCCCAGGGAGTTGAGAAGGATTAAGGAATGATATTACTGAGCCCAATGACCAGGGGTAATAATGCAGAAAGCGCATTGAGAGATCCGTCGGTTCTGAAATGCGCTATATAAGAACTGCCTATTATTATTATTAGTTCAAGCCATCGTGTGTCTGTTTTGCTATTGTCTCATTGTATTTCAAAGAAGCTCTTGTTGAAAACAATATTCCATGTTTGGTTTTTTCATTTTCATGGTGATTAGGCACCGTACCGATTATTGAGTTCATTACTTTACTAAGTTGCGCATTCATCAGGAGAAAAGCTGAGTTCTTCAAGAAAACCTGAGCGGGAAGTACACGACTGTGCACCATAGCTCAGCTTATAAAACATCTGCCCGGTGTATCAGAGGTTTCGGGTCCAAATACTAAAGAGGGGCATATTAATTTTTTCCCATCCCTATCGAATAGCTGCCATCTTGTGGGGCACCTTTTGTTACTTGCACCGTTCAACAATGGAAGCACAATATGTGCAACCATGCATGTCCTCAAGGAACAAAGAAACTGCCCCACAAGATGGTGGCTATTAAACTTTACCTGGAAAATTATCCTTTTCTCAAGGTGGAACCAGCCCTAATTTAATTTTTTGCGTTCATTGCATGAAAAAGAACAATATCAATATAGCTCCATTTTGCATTTTTGCATATTTTTCAAGAAATCACAAACAAAATGCTGGAGATAAGGGTCGTTCTATAAATTTGGGGTCCAATTTTTCTGTCCCCTGTTACGTCTGACATCTTGTAAAATGTTGTAGCTTGTAAATTCAGGACATATTCTTTAAATGCTTTCTATTTCAAGGAGTGATTACATAAAGTACAATTCCTAAAAATATGTTTTGAAGGCATTTTTAATAATACTTGTATGGCAAATGGCAATATGTCAGGTGTAACAGGGACAGGGAAATGTCACACGTTGGACCCCAAATTTATAGAATGACCCATAAGTGTGTGTACTGTGACCATAGAAAGCAGAAACATTTACTGTTTTTAAAGTTTGCTGTCAAAAAGGTTTTTGTTTTGAGGTAAAATACACCGGGAAAGGGGGAGAGGGAGGGGGTGTATCGTGTTGCTTACATACACTACGTCTTAAAAAAACATTACCATGGGATTTTGCATGCACCATGGTACTTGCACCCTTGCCACCTCAAGACCATGTGAAATCATTTTTTGCCTTGCAGTGACATTCTTACATGGAATTTGTGGCATTGTCTTCGTCACTATAAAATATCGGCTGTTTAAGGATTTCTTTCATTCGTGCCAATTCTTGGCAGGCTCTGCAGACAGGTTCTCAGTGGAGAAGGTTATCGCCGAGAAGGAACTGGAAGGAGTGACCATTAACTGCCTTAAGGTCCACCCCAGTGGCCGCAGACTGCTTATCCATGGACGGGATAATAATATCCGCATGATGGATCTACGATTGTAAGTAAACCCAGAAAGCTTCAGCCAGAGTATGAGGCAAAGGTGCTTGGCAATTGCACACCAGATACTGACCGATTTGTTTTTTAAAAGGATACTGAAAAAAGAATCTTGCAAAATTTGAGACCTTAATCAAAGAACATTTTTAGCATACTCAACGGGGGAAAAAGTATTTCAGATGTGTAATATCATTTAATGACCATTGATCGCTTTAAATTTGATTGCTCATAAATTATGACAGGTTCACCGTCATGCAGCGCTATCTTGGCGCCCTGAATTTCCGCGAGCATGTCCGTAGCACGATGACCGAGTGTGGGTCTTTTGTAATCGCGGGCAGCGAGGATTGTCGAGCATTTGTCTGGAACACCGATACGGGTGAGTTCAGTAATTGTATCTTTGGGTCATCCGAGGGCTGGAACTTTCCTTAGGGGTCGTCCATAAAGTACGTACACATGAAATGCCGACTTTTTAGACTCCCTCCTCACCCTGTACGCATTTGTTGGCAAAATTTGTGACGTCATCCATTGACTTTAACATTTGCGTACGCATTGGCTCTGATCCCCCGCCCCGCTCACCCCCTCCCCCTCACCCCCTCCCTCCATGCGTACGTACTTTATGGATGCCCACATTTTACAAACATCAAGAGCTTATAATACTTTACATATGGTAATCAAGTTGTCTGATTTTAAACACACATTCTTCGAGCATCCTCAATGAAAGTTTAATTCCTGGGGAAAAATTGTTAATATAGGTAAAAAAAGTCCTTGTATTGAGTACGTCCAAAACCTGAGGTATTAGAAGTTGGTAACTAGTTCCTGAGGTGAAGCTGAGGTACTATGAATATGTATAATGTATAATCAGTGATATTAACTGAGGAATTCAACTTTTTTGTTTCTCTGTATAGGTGAACAAATTTCATCCTATTCCAACCTGGGCTACTCTTATCCAGTCACAGCTGTTGACTACCATCCATATGAACACATGGTGGCGTTTGCCTCAAGAGGAGAGGGGCATCCGGTTAAGGTGTACGTGTACGATGCTAAAGGTGGGTGACTTGACCTAGTTGTATGTGACCTGATCCAATTGCACGTGACCTAATTATGTTGTTGATGTGACCCAGTTTTGGGTTGCCTGACCCAGTTGCAGGTTACTTGAGCCAGTTGTGGGTGACTTGAACCAGTTATATGTAACCTGACCCAATTGTATGTGACCTAATCCTATTGGTGGTGATGTGACCCAGTTGTGGGCGGCCTGACCCAATTATGAGCGACTTGACCCAATTATGAGCGACTTGACCCCGTTTCAGGTGGCGACTCGGATTGTAATCTTGCAAGTGGCTTGACCCATTTATATGTGGTTTGACCCAACTGGTTCGTTTGAACCATTTGAGTGGTTGACCCTATTGTGAGAAACCTGACTTAGTTCTGGATGACTTGACCCAGTTATAGCTGATAATGCCCATTTGACTAGCGCAATCTCTACACAGATATTCAAAATGGCTGCTTCATCTATTTGAAACATTTTGACCACTTTCTTAACAAGATTTTTTTAAATTTTGTTAAATTAATCTGTTTTTACTCTTAAAGTTGCTCAATTAGACGCAGGTCTCCAGTCCACCGCAGTCGGCAAAGACAAGGCAGAACCAAGTCCCACCGTTGCCAAGTCGGAGAAAGCCCTCGCCGGTTTGCTAGAAGCAAAACAAGGATTGAAAGATGAACTTGACACCACCAAAACGCTGCGCATGGAACGAGTCAAGGCTAAGCTTGCCAGTGTTGTGGTAACATTTACATTTCAAATTTTAATGATTTCAACGTTTTGTAAAAAAAAAATTTGAAAAAAAAAAAAGTGTAATAAAAACTGAAAATAATTCCTATTTGCATGCAGAAGTTTAACTTGTTTAAACCATGGGTTTTTGCCATTTAGGTCACCTATACCGAGAAGAAGCGTTTTGGAGAATTTGCCTTAATAATTAGACTTTATGCAATTAGAAGAAAAAAATTGTAATTTTACGGTAACTTACTGGTCACTTTTACTGTGTTTTGAGTAAGCTCCCGACCATAAATGTTGTGATCTGTACAAAGTGCTAGTGAGATCGTTTCATTGTTTTCATTGCATGTTATGTAATTGGTTTCATTCATTGCATCTTGTATCATACTTTTCCCATGACCATCAATTTCTCAAATTTTAGTTTTTGCCTGTCATACTTTTTTTTGTCTGCATGATTGATGTCTGTCCTTGGTGGTTCTTCATGATGTTTGGTTTGTCATGCATCACAGGCTTTTAAAGAGCAGCTAAAGGTAATTTCTGTTACGGCGTAGATTTTCACAAGTCGCGTTGCGGGTCGTGTTGGGGTCATGTTGCATGTCACGTCGCGTGGCAGGCTGGGTTGCATTATAAGTCAATTTACAGATTACATTGCAAGCCATATTGCAGTATCTGTACCATTGCCATATTTTCCATATGTATACATGTACTACTCAAAATTTGGTAAATGATTACTGATATATTCAAATATAATTTAATTAAAAGTAGTAATTAAGAATCTTTAAGCCAAGCAAATATGTGTGTCTGTTTTCAATACTGGAGAGACCTTTTCCTCCAGGATTATATCTCTGTACAATGTCATTCATCTTCTCTCAAAACAAAAGAAATATCTTAAGATAGATCTAAGGAGATAACTTCAGCTAAAGAACTGCAACGAATAGTGCCACAACATACCTTCCTGAAACCCCTGTGTAACAAGCTTAGACACCAAAAAATGTCACAAAGTATGTGTCCTATGTTACATACGTTAAATAGGAAATGTGTACACAGAGTTTTCAGAAAGGTATGTTGTCGCACTATTTGTTGCTTAAGTTATCTCCTTAGATCCGTCTTAAGATATTTCTTTTGTTTTGAGAGAAGATAACTGGCATTGCACAGAGTAATGATCCTGGTGAAAAAGTCTCCAGTATTGAAAACAGACTTACATGCAGGCTGGTATACTTTTTGCGACCATAAGAAGAAATATGTGGCATTTCTACGCTCATTAAAACACAAAAACTGTCCATTCTGTTTTAAAGGAAAAATAAATTTGTTAATTTGCGATTTGAATAAATTCATTTGGATCTGTTTATTTTTGATACAGGCCAATCAGCACAAAGCGCTGGACCAGCAACAGTTGCAGCAAAGCATGCTGGGAGGATCTTACGTATTCCCACCCGGGGGTGCCACTCCTATGCAACAAACGTTAAGTACTTGGGGCTCCACTTTTGATGCTTCCAAGTTCATGTCGCAGGTATGTGATGAGTTTCGTTTGTTTTTTTTGCTAGCTTTAGTTGTTTTGTATTGTGGTGAAGTTAATATCATGGAATTTCAATAGGACTCCAAATTTGAAATGCTGAAAGGGCCTTCTTTTCCAAAATTGAGATGGGGTTAATCGTTTGTTTTTCATTGACAATCAATACCACTTGGAGGTCTACTTCAGGCAGAGTGGCACACCCTGCCTCAGTGGCTCTTATGGAGGCTGGTGCAGTCAGCCTTGCCACAAGAGGTGTTCATATAAAATACGTTACAATACTTAGCCTTTTAGATCAGAGCAAAAACGTGTTTCTCTTTTTGATGAGTATAACTTCTGCAAATAAAAAAATTATCCGTGTTATATTTAAATTTGTTTTCCAATGTAAAGCTTAAATTAGCTAAAGGCGCAGGCTGGTCAGCAATGCGCGCGCGCCAAATTTGTGCCACGAAATACGCGGCTCCATGTCTTTGCTATGGAGCTGCGTATTTTGTGGCACGAGTTTGGCGCTCGCGCATTGCTGACGAGCCTGTGCCTTTAAGCAAACAATTGACGAAGACAAAAATGCAATGTAAATGTGTATGTTGCATGTGTGCATGAGACTTTGGATGCAGAATCAAGTGTGTACAGTATTAGTGTTATATAAACCAGATGACCAAAGTAATGTTAGTACTAATACTAGCCCGTGTAATTGTACTGTGTGTCATAGCCAATAGTTTTCTATCCTAACTAGTCCGTATTGGGCCCACGGATGCCCTCGCCGACTCCGGCTCAACTAGAGTCCCCCGGCGTGGTACGTATAAATCCGCAATTGGAAAACGTTCAATATAACTGCATTTAATAACTCGGTTGTTGTGACTAACACATTTTGGTGTCTATTAAAACTAACCCTAGTACTTTGTGCCAGTTTCTTGGTACAGTATGCTATGCATATTGATTTTGCCTAAGCTCTTAAAGACAGAAAGAAGTAGTTTGTCATTTTTATTTTCTTTCCTACCTCCAGTTGACTGGTTTCTGTTGCAAATTTATTTTTAACGATCGCACACGCAGCAGCAGGGTACACAAACTGCACCACTCCCAAACCTATCACTTCTGTGCTTTATTTTCTTGAATTTGTTTTCACTTAAAAGTGAGGTAATTTGTTTGGGGGAGGGGGTGGGAGGGTGTATATGAAAATCTCAATTGATTTTTTCAGATCACAGTTAAATTTTAACAATTTTTATAACATCTAAATATGTTTCCCCCCTCCCCCCTTTTTGGTTGTGTTGAACTAATCCCACGTTTCTGAAAGTAAATTCTCCATTTAATTTTGCACTTAACTCGTGATGCGACTGATTTGTGACTAACTTTTTGTTATTAAAGTATGCATGGAATGTGCATACATTACGAAAAAATAACCCTATTGCTATGTATCTTGTGGTGTAGCTCACCACTCATCAAAGACTTCCACACGTTAATTTTTACTTGACAGAGCTCTTTCTTGGCAAGCCAGTCAGCACGTGGAATGCGCTCCATGGGTATGACCATGGGGGGTACTGGATGGATGCCACCTAGGTCCTACTTTCCTCGAGCCGACACGCCAATCATTGCCTTGCAAACTGTAAGTCTTATGGCTTGTCTACACTATCAGATTTCTCTCAGATTTTGTTTGATGTTGTTTGACGTTGTTTGACTTTGTCTACTTTATCAGACAAGTTTGATTATGTTTGATGATTTTGTTCAATCATGTGGCCCCTCAAAGGTCACATGTTATCAAACTGTCCATTGATTGGCTGTTGTGACTTCAGACTTTGTCTGAATTTAGCTGCATGTTCAATCTTTTGACAGACAAGTTTGATCGTGTCTGACAGTGTTTGATGGTGTTTGACGTACGTACATTCCACACCGTCAGGTTTTTGTCTGACAGACAAAAATGTGATAGTGTAGACGGACCTTTACAGTTCTTCACCCCTTCCCCATCAGATATTCTTTATACTGACTTAAACTAAACACCTTTATTACATGTATTTTACTCATGTGTCACAGGGTCAGGGCGGAACCGCCAAATTCTCCTTCCACGCGTCAACAACCCAGAAGAACAAGACCGACTATCGACGCGTGGTGGCGCTCTACGACTACACAGCGCAGCGCTCGGACGAGCTAAGCCTACGACAGGGAGACTGGATCTCTGTTTTACACGAGGACAACGAGAATTGGTGGATGGGACAGCTGGAAAACGGGCAACAGGGGTACTTCCCAGCTAACTACGTAGCTGATGAACGTAAGAATTGTGAGAGGGGGGCATTCACAGTTGGAGAATATTAACCAAACCCTTAAAAGGGATAAAAAATATCAACATTTAAAGAAAATTATTTGATCCTTATCACGATTTATATCCGAGACCTCTGACTCACCGGCAGCCGATTTCACGAAACTTACGCAGTTGCGTAAGCTCACTAGCGCAACATTCTTCCGAAGATAACACGCAAGCTATGGGGCTTGCGCCATTTGTAAAAAGTTGCGCAAGCTGCAGTGTTTTGTGAAATCGACTACGGTTCTTTTCAGAACCACACATATACAAAAGAGATTCACATGGTGCTACCGTAAACTCATACACATATAATCTAATCCGATAAACAAAAACTGCGTAAACTTACAGGACGTCACAATAGACATACACTGTAGTGACAATTGAAAAACCGTAAGAGGGCAAGCTAACTAACTGTTACTCGGATTACACTATAAAGCACAGTGGTATATACTCTCTCAGGTTTCCCCAAGAACCCAACTTTACTCTTGGTGATGCACAAATTGAGCAAAGTAGCGAATGCAGTATTTGTTATGGTGCCTAATCACCGTTAAAAAACCACTAAAATGGGTAGAGAGAAATTCTTTCAATGGCTGGATTCTGCCTTCTTACGAATCCACAGACCTCCAAGAAGAGGAAACCACGCTTGGCGAGCATGCCCCCTCTGAGACAAATGGTAACATCTCGGGTGTTGAGGAGCTTAACGAAGTGGATTCAGCCGCTACTACACCACGAAGAAAGTCTAGGACCAGAAAAGGAGGGAGCAAGGTACAAAATATAGCAGTGTAATCAGTTTTAGCCGTAGAAGTGCCTGTTTCCTGTGTAGATAGTTTTAAGGATCGGTTATTTTTGGTTTTTGTGCAGATGACGGCCGTCGTTACGAAGAGTGGAGACCTGAAGATTCTTTCTGGTGCGGAGGATAGCGATGATTTGGAACTCAAACCTGTCACAAGGTATATGAACATAATATTTGGTATGATGCCTGATCACTAATGAAATGAAGCAACCAAACTTGGGAAGAGAGGAAAAATCGTATGGGCATCATCGGGACTCTAACCCGAGACCTCTGGCTCACCAGGCAGATGCTCTACCAGCTGAGCTATAAGGCACAGTGGTATACTTACTCGGGTTTTTCCTACGAAACCCAATTTTTTTTTTTTTTTTCTCTGTTTGCATGGGAGATTGTAACCAAACTATTAATATGAAACAACCTATCTTGGGATGAGAAAACAAATCTCATCCCAAGGTAAACGAAAAGGACCTTGTGTTTGTAGTTGTTGAGAGCATTTGGACAGCCCAGCAGCCGATTTCATGAAAGAAGTGCGTAGCTTGCGCAACTTCTGAAAATGGCATAGGCCCCCATAGCTTGCGTATAATTATCTCAGAAATGTTGCAAAACTTACGCAATAAAACATTGCGCAAGTGGGCTTATGCAGTGCGTAAGGTTTTGTGAAATCGACTGCTGGTTATACAAATGTTGGTTTAGAAAGTGGTGCTTCAATCTCGGTAAAGTCCAAAGTCTGACTCATGAAGATTTGTTTGTTTGTTATTCTTGATTGATGCAGTCAACGAAGAAAGAAAAGAACTCCGTCTCGAGAACCGGTCACGGACCGGACAGTTGATAGAAATGATGGGACAGAAGCCGAAACCACGCCCCGCCGACAACGAACAAGATCGCAGAGTAGCCAAAGACGACGTTTAGCCGAGGATCTTGATGCCGGAATCCCAACGAAGCCTCCCAAATCACGCTCCAAGACGGCTGATGATACATTATTAACATCCAATAGAGATTTGCAAGGGAATTCTAGAACTCCAAAACGTGCTGGCAATGTGTCGAATGAGGATCTTTCGAGTCAAGCTGCTTTGGACGAACCCAGGACTCCAAAACCTCGCAAGAAGCGTTCTAAGGACGCGGCTCTGTCCGATGGTGACCAGACAGGAAAAAGAACACCAAGGCTCACAAAAACACCGTCTAGGGAACTGCTCTTGAATGGGTCAGCGGAAATGGAATCTCGGTCGCCCAGAGAAAAGAAAGGCGGGAAGAGGAAAGAGAAAATTAATCACACTGAAAGGAGGACGTGACGCAAAGTTAATAGTCAACGCTGAAGCCGATTGTGAAACACGAAGCAAGAACAAATTAAATGATTGCTTACAGTACATCGAGATTGAGTATTCGTCATGCCAGCTACATCAGGGGCTTGTTTGAAGTTTGCACAATTTTTTCTTTTTCCTGTAGTTATGGTTTTCCCAAGACATGGTGTGTGTAAGAAAAATGCGCAGTCAGCATCATTCTACACATGTACAGGGCATTTACGAAACAATCTACATACTGACCTGAACGGGATTCGAACCTGGGGCACAGAGGTGAAAGACAAGTACTGCTACTCTGTCTGATCACCAAATATAATGAATGACAAATCTTAAATTTGTAACATTTAATTCCTATAAAAACCAATGAACAAGTTTGTACATTACATACATATTATTAAAGGCCACATTTTACCAGAGAGTTTATTTATACTGCCGTAAAGTGTTTTGTATTTACTTGCGTAGCGTTGTTCTTAAAAAATACATCTGTTTTCAGCAGGGTTACATTTTTTCAACTGTTTGTTTTAAAAAGTTTAACGTATGCATTGAATTTCAACAAATATGGTAGAATCTTGATAACTCAATTCTGTTAAAGCAGTGATGTATTCTGCCGGTCACTTCCGGAGTGAAAACAACGGTGGGCCCATGGTGACAAGCGAAGGAACAAAGCCGTTGTCTACGACTACACGTACCCAAGCATGAACAAATTTGTTTTCTTTAACTCCAGTCACAGTGCTATGCATTTGACACTGGGTCACAAAAGTGCCAGGATGTGCGACCGACGGAATAAGAACATTGCATTTGCTATACAAAGCAACTCATACAGTTTTTCTGTATTATATTTGGAGAGTTTTATCGTGTTAACAACGGCAGATACTTATACAGTTTTGTAAGTTTTATGTGAAATGGACTGTTGACCTTAAAGTAATTAACCAAAACACTTGAATAGCATGCAGCATTTAAACAATGTTTTGGTTCGTTTTGAATACATAAAATATATACAATGTACATAAAATAAAAGCCTCTGAAACTGTTGTCTACAAGGTGCATATTAAGCATACGACATGCAGAAAAAGGTTATTAATTAATTCTCAAATGATTTACGGGTTACTGTAATCAGGAAAATAAATTTGATTGGTCCCAAAAAAAGGTAGTCGGTCCGTTACTTTTGTCTCGTGTCTGAACAGTATATCAAACTGGAAATGGGGAAAAATCAAGGAATTTGTTTTCATGAAATGCTAGAAACCCTGTGGCTGTTCAAGAGCAAATTCTGAACTGGATTTTACAACACGTTAACACACACTATTCTCAGAAAGGTAACAAAAATACTGTACCACGGCAATAATGCACACATGACTTGGACGGATTTGGATATTGAGATTTCTTCAACTTTTTCATGATAATTTGAGGAAATTTGATTTTGTAATGTGCTTCTAATGTGCGATTTTGGCCACGAATTAGATACAATTAGGTACGATTACCAGAGACTGTCTATAGACTCTACACACAATCGTAGCAAATCGTGTCAATAAATCGTACAGCACTTAATCATCAGGGGTGGATTTGCAATAAAATCGACTTAGCCACTGGTCTAAGACCGGTCTTTTATAGCTGGCTATCCAACTTAGCCAGTCTCAGCTTAGTCGATGGTTTAGCCCATTGCAATAAACCAGCTAACTGAAGTACGGCTGCACCAGCCGAAAAACACGCACATCTTAACGGAAAGTGATGCAGCCGGCTATCCTTGCATGATTTCAAGCCAAACGTCCCCTTAATGACACGTGTGTGGTGCAGTTTTTGCAGAGAAACTGACCGCGAAAGTTATCAAATAGTACTAAAAAGGCTCTAATGGGCACAATGTGCGTTTTGTTCGTCTTTTTTCATGCAAGATTACGAGAAAAATTATAGCCTGCTCGCCGCGGGCTTAAATTTTAAGACTGGTCTAACTTTACTACGATATTGCAAGCGGGCTATAATTATAGACCGGTCTTAGTGGACACCGCGTTAGCTGTCTAAGCCTTGGACCGCATATTGCAATCCGCCCCAGGACATTTTTTCAAAAAGAACTTATCCAAGGATAAACATCACCTGTCTTACTTATATTTCACATTTTGTAGCACAACATATAGCAGGTTTCTACTGAGAATGCTTAAGGTAGAAAGATCAAACAGAAACGACCCAAAACACATTGTTCAATCTGATGCGCAAAGACAAAATAAAACCTGCTCAGTCAAATTTTACCAATGCTCGCGACACATCCATCCCGTCTTTTAGCATTAGAAACGGCCAATAACACTTTTTAGCGTGTTGCATCATTTCAACGCCAAATACCTTTTCCCTTTCTGTCGGCACTAGAAGCAGTCGTGTTGGCATTTAAAGGCGTGCTCCAACGGTTTACCGTAATTCCGATGCCAAGAAACACACTGGTAATTCCAACAAAAAAAGCACGTGTAGATAATTCCTAGGAAATATGTCCCAGAAAAAAAGGCACAAATGACAAATTTATGGCAGCCTCGTTTCAGATGCTGACCCATTGTATTACGTCACACGTCTATTTATTTGTAAATTTCATCACAAAAGAGAGCACATTTCAAAATTCCTCAATCAGCAATAAGAACGTAACAAGGCCACTTGACGAATACAGCACCCTTCACAAATGTTCTAGATTATAGGCCCGTCTTCACAGCAGAATACTTGCGGGTAATCTGGAGTTTCCAGGCATAATGGAACGCGGGTTGGTGGTACTGAGACCCAGGCTTGACGCATCAGGATAGCTGTGGTGCCTGGGCTCTCGCATCATGGATCTGCCGGCCAAAAAAATAGAAAAAGTGAGAGAATTTTGACTGTTTTATAGTTTTATTGCTGAACATGGATGTTTCTGTTTTATATGACATAAGTTGAAAATGGTTAAAAGGAGCTTGTCCAATTTGTTTTGGTTTTTTGTTTTTATACAGAAAATGGATTTCATTTTAACCTAACAATCCTTTAAAATACCTCTTCAAAATAATACCCATGGGGAAAAAAACAGGAAATTTGCAATCTCCAATTTGGATGTGGGAGCAAAAAGGTTGGTGTAATCACTGCACTGCTTTATGTAACCAGGTAAATTACATATAGTTTAATAAATATTGGTGGGTTTTTTTTTTCATGTTATCCTCGATTGAGAGCGCAAAATTTCCGAATGGTAATGAGAAAAATATGACACATGATATATCAAGATCTCATTACCCATGAGGCAGTAAGGGAGGAGTTAAAAAAAGTTCCTTTAATTCTGAAAATCCTGCAGGATAAGGCAGACCTTACCTCGCCGATCGTTCCAACTCGCTCTGTGTTTTCCTTAGGACCCCTGGAGCCACAATCTGTCTGACGGGCACCGTACGATCCTCCCTGCCCTGCTTCAGCTTAGACGCTGAGCCGGGAAGGCTTTGTGACTTGGCTAAGACAGCCTCGAATTGCTTCTTGCCTCCCACCATGCTGGGCATGATGTAGATGTTCCGTAGACTGCTGGGTTTGGAACACTTGGGTGGTACAACTGGAGGTAACTCGCGACCTGTAAGATTGGGGAATATTACGTCAGATCACTCATCAACCCGTTAACCCTAACTCCCTGCGAAAGTTATCAAATAGTACTAAAAAGGCTATAATGTGCACAATGTGCGTCTTTCTTCATGCAAGATTATGAGATGTAGCGCAGTGTCCAAAAATTATAGCCTGCTCGCCGCGATCTTAAATTTTAAGACTGGTCTAACTTTAAGACAACGATATTGCAAGCGGGCTATAATTATAGACCGGTCTTAGGTACGGTACCGCTCTTTATTCGTTGTTCGTTAAGTGATATGTGAACGCACGCTTCAGTAACAAATGAAGATGATTAACTAATCATCGTCAAACGAATCGATTTCTCTAGTGAGAATGGGGTCATAGATGCAGTAATACTTCAGAAAACCCTAAAAATCCATCGTTTTTGTGTTGAATGAATTGGTAAAAAGTCAAAATCTGGCTAACGACAATCAAACAATAACGAACCTGTTCCCGCTATGGGTAGTGGAGGTTGGAAGTTCTCCAACTCTAGTTGTTGTTTTCGCTGTCCAGCATCTTCTCTTTGCCTCTTTCGGGCCTTCTTGGCTTCTTTCCAGCTCATTAGGAAGGACTTTTCTGTTGGGTTGATCTCTTTACCATCTAGTATGGCTGCAATTGCAATAAATGGAAGGGTAGAGGGAAAATATATTAACTTTGTTGCAAGGTTGACACAAAATTTAAACAAATTGAGGGCACTTTTCTAACTGCCAGGCTTGTTTTTAATCATGTAGCTATGATAATAATAATGTTGGATACTTATATAGCGCACATGTCCGCCCCTGCAGGGGTGCTCCTGGCGCTGTTGCCATTATTACCACTGCCATCAGGAAATCACCAGAACCATTTCGCTTCAACTAGGTGGCTACCTGGCCAGGGTGCACAACCCTATCAGCACAGCTCCCCATATCACTTGGGTTGATGGGGCAATTGAGATTAGGTGTCCTGCCCACGGACACAAACACGTTGGCACAAGTGGGGCTTGAACCCATAACCCTTCGAACACAAACACGGCTGTATACCCACTAGACTACACATGCTCTCCATTCAACTCATTTTCACAGTGTACATCCAATTAATGCTGTGCACTTTAAACAGTAAATGATTAGATTGATTGTATTAGATTACAATGATTAACAAGACGGTCTACTTTTCCCAGAAAACTGACCTAATGACTCGCTCATTACGATAACTTTGTCACGGTACTTAGTCCGTTGGCTGACTGGATTCCCTGATAGGTCCAGGCGCCATAGATTGGGCCATCGAGACACTATTTCACCCAGTGACTTTAAGTCTCGCAGCTTGTTATCGCCACAGACAAACTGCGTTAGATTCTGGAGTATGCGGAGGTCCGTAATGTCGTTGAGATGGTTGCCGGAGACATTGAGGACTTGTAAGCACATCTGTTAAATTAAAAAGAAAAAACTTGTAACTTCAACAAAATAGAAGAGTCATTATTGTCCAGATTGGGGCAGCAATAAAACAATGATTTTAATTACATGAGCATCAAAACCATAAAAAGGACAACTTGAAGATATAATTAGGCCCAACAGTCATTAAAGTTTAACAAGTCACAACAGATCATCTGACTATCATGGAATTAGGTTGACATTAAAGTTAGAACACATCATTGGTAATCTCGAAAATCAGAAATGTTAACAGATTTACACATACATTACACAATATAAACATGATGACGGTAGTAAACTTCCCCTGAAATGGTTTTGTCTAAAGTGCTATAGTTTTTGAGAAATGAGTAAAACAATTAATTTTTGTCTCATGAGACGAAAATTCACTTCACCCCAAAACCATTTCGCCCTGCACCACTTCGCCCTGAACCACTTTGCCCCAAAAGCCATCTTGCCCCAAAACCACCTCACCCTTACACCACTTCGTCCGAATGCCATTTCGCCCCCAAACACTTCGTGCACAGGCCGTGGTTCTGGGCGAAGTGGTTCGGGGCGAAATGGTTTTGGGGCGTTTTCTCAAAAGTTAGGCGAAGTACGAAGCTGATTTTTGCTCAGGTTGGTTTTAATCATTCATATCTTCAATCACACATTTGTAACGGTTTACCAATCATGTGTTCTGCCTAAAATACGGTAAACTTGTCTAAGTAATTCAAGGCATTGTAACACTTTTTTAAGTTTGAGAATCAAATCAGCTGGAAATTCATTTTTTATGAACTTACCGAGATCGCAGCCAACGATCGTGGGTCAAAGAGCAGTTTTTCCCCCTTGGGTATTCTCTGATGTTCCATGTGAAGTTCTTTTAACTGGTCTAACTTCTCTAAACCTTCTAACACTGTTATCGAGTTGCCTCCAAGATACCTGTTGCAAATTTGATAAATCAAAATTATAAAAAATTTGATTTTGAAAAAAATATGGACCTTCTGTGAAAAACTTCTTGAAACAAGCAAAGCTTCCAATTTAATAAGCAGTATACATTGGCTATAAACATATTTTCTGCTTACTACTCGGGCTAAAGTCCACCGCACACCTTTGTGATTTACCGGATTATCAGATCGTCGGACCACATACCGGAAAGGTGTGCGCTAAAACAATTTGTGCTGGTCTGACTGTACACCATAGACCGGAGCAAATTCCGATCTGATGGTTTGGTGTCCGATTGGCCGGTAAAATTGGCCAGTAAATAGCAAAGGTGTATGGCGGGGCTTAAAGCTTGACAAAAACAGAAAATTAAGAACTTACAGTTTGGAAAGCTTTTGTAGCGGTGACAACCTCTCAATTTGTCGGATTTGGTTATTCTGAAGGTACAGGTGAGTTAAGTTAGAGCCGAAGCCGAGAGACGGTATCGCAGCAATCCTGTTGTCATAGAGATACAAAACAGACAGGTTCCTACACTGGGAGAGGTCATCCTGAAAAAAACAAAGGAAGCAAAACGATTATCTTTTCTAGAAGAAAAGATTTTAACATAGATAACTGAGCATGTAGAATTTATACAGTAAACTCTCATTATAGCGGGGGACCAAAATAATTTGAGCTTTATATCCAGAGAGCGCTATAATCAATGCATACACAATGCAGAGAACAATGGCCTTTATATCAGGAAGAGCTTTATATCAGGGGGGTTTTATAACGAGAGTTTACTGTTCACCCGAATCACCTCTCTAAGAAAATAAACTTTCCCCACAACAAGCCATCCTAATCAATTGTAAAAGTAATTTAATCCAGCACTACAAAACCCAAGACATGCAAAAACAAACACTCGGGAAAAAAGACTTGCATGTTCTTATTAGGTCCTGTGAACTAAATATTTAGACTTAGTAAAGTTTCTTATTTCGTTCCTTACCTAGATAACGTTTCTGAACATTTCACAAGCAGTAAAGTATTAACCCCAACACTCCTCAATCCTCCAAAATCAATATGATTTTTCCTACACCCTAGGGAGTTAGGGTTATTTAAAAATGAATTAAAATAGCAAAGTATATGAAACAAACTCACAATTTCATCGATGTTTCTCTCTGCAAAGGACAGATGTGTCAGCCTCTTCAAGTACTGAGGCAGGGTCTCTTCCCGTTTCTTTCTTGTACTACTTGAAGTACGAGCAATCAAGTCTATGGTTAGCTTGACCATGGTGTGTCAGAATGCATGATCAGCACATTAGGACCACACCGACTTTAGATGTAGTATCCATCTGTCAGACCCACCACCCACTAATAAATGAGCATTCAAATAAATCTTTCTTCAAGAAAGTCTATCTTTCTAACTATCCAATTCAGTTGGATAAATTTGCAGCCTTTTGGAGACTCAACAAGGTTTAGTTGTTTTTTTTGTTTGTCACTCCGTTGCATGAAAACTTGGACCTGTAATAAAGAAAAACAAAACATGAGATATTTCTGATTTCTTAGATAATTTTAAGAATAAGATAATTCCTTTTCTACATGAATTTTCCTCGTAATAAATGTGTGCATAGCTTAGTTCTAACCAACTTGGGGGAAAATACCCATGAAAATCAGAAGTGTTGGGGCCTATTTTAGTTAGGCCTACTGTCAGTAGGCCTACTGACTTTCAACTTCTTCACTGCACCTGGTTCAAATTATAAATAAAAGCCAAAAGGCATTGTTGGCAATTTTTTTAAATTTTTTTAGAGAAGCCTGTGCCTCAATAAAATTACACCTAAAATAATTTTTGAGAGTTTTACTAGCGTAATCATTGTTGCTCCCCACCTTCCCTCAATGTCGCCCAGCCCTCCCCTAACGCCCCGCCCCCACCCATCATCCCATGGAGTGGTCAACATGCATGGTCAACCGTACCATGACTCGACCGTACCAACATGACCAACGTCGTACGCGGTTTTGTCACGGGGGTTTTCATAGCCCCGCGAGCAGTGCTTCGGTTTCCGGAACCTTAGCCCTGTGTTCTGCTATACACCAAATCTGTGGCAAACTCACGCAAATGAAATTTGGCCCACGGCTCTGATATTTGCTCAATAGGTGCACTCACCCCAGTTTATAAATATTCCGAAGAGTACGCATCGATCCGATGTCTAGTTTCGGTGAAATCGTGGGGACAGTTTGAGACCTTACTTACGATGAAATTCACATTCTTTGACCAAAAATCAAATATGCGCATGCGCGAGGGCGGAGAGGTCAACATAATAGCGCCATCTCGCGACGGCGTCGTCACATACCAGCTGCACAGCGGCTGTTTCATGAGAGAGCACATCGACTCTATGGTGGCGTACATTTACCTACCTACGGACTACAGTACCTCTTTTACTCGTCAAAAATGATCAAACGTCTGGCTTGGCATCGCCTGCAGCGCGCGCTGTACGTGTAGATCTATAGAACGTACCGCGCGATAGAGTCGATGTGCTCTCTCATGAAACAGCCGCTGTGCAGCTGGTACGTGACGACGCCGTCGCGATAAGGCGCTATTATGTTGACCTCTCCGCCCTCGCGCATGCGCATATTTGATTTTTGGTCAAAGAATGTGAATTTCATCGTAAGTAAGGTCTCAAACTGTCCCCACGATTTCACCGAAACTAGACATCGGATCGATGCGTACTCTTCGGAATATTTATAAACTGGGGTGAGTGCACCTATTGAGCAAATATCAGAGCCGTGGGCCAAATTTCATTTGCGTGAGTTTGCCACAGATTTGGTGTATAGCAGAACACAGGGCTAAGGTTCCGGAAACCGAAGCACTGCTCGCGGGGCTAGGCTAGGGTTTTCATGGTTTTGTCCCATTTTTAACGCAAATAAAAAGGCATTTATACATCACAGCCTTATGTGGTGACACTCCCAAATGTTACGGATTTTGGTAGTTAAAAACAAACATCACTGCAAGATAAAAAAAAACAAAAAATTCAACAGTTTGAAGAAGAAAATCAAGAGCTCTCGCCGTGCACGTCCGCTGTGTCCGCTTTCGGCCTTGCATATGAAATGTCACGTGACATATGTCAACGTTGCCACGGAAATGAGAAGTTTTGGGGAAAATTTAAATATTGCTGGTCAAAACCGAACAATTCCTATAGATTATTTTAATTCTTAACCTCTTGTGTCATTTTGGTAAAAACTAGAGTATTTTCTGTTCACGAGAAGTGTTTTTTGGTCAAGATAAACTTTTCTTTGCATGAAAAAGGATGTTTTTTTGTGCACTTAGCTGGTTCACGCTTCCTAATCGCAAGAACAACGTAAACAAGTAGGAAACCAGTTATGCTATCGTGGCGAACAAGATGGCGGCTCACTTAGCCGATCTGGAATTTCCTCCGTACGTAATAAAATGCGTCGATGAAACCCACTTTCTTGTGGCTGGAGGAGGTGGGAAAGCAAAGACGGGTGTCCCAAACTGCATAGTAGGTTATATATTTCTGATTGCAAAATTTATTTTTTCCCGTGTTGGTATATTTTTAGCATTTTATGTTGGCGTTTTACCGTTTTGTGCAATGTGGATGTCACCGTAAGTCTTCTATTTCCGACACCCTGGCATATTTTTATTTTTGGTTTTTCTTTCATGTCACAACTGGAATTTAAGGAAAATTATATTTGGAATTGATAGCTTGGATGATTTTGAAATACCTTTTCCATTGACATTTCCGTCGCAAATGTTGCATTTCCATGAAAATTCTGTGTTTTTGTCACGCCCACCTCCATACAAAAGTGTGTGAAACTGCTGTTGGCCGAGCAGTGTGTGAAGCGCGCGAAGAAATAGGGCGTGCGCGTGATGATCCGTTTGGTTTTTGGCTGACCGCTTTGCGTGCAATCATCATATGCAATATTTTTTCCGTGATTTTTCTCTAAAACTAAGCCTTTGCGACGGAAATGTATGTAAGTATTCATAATCTAAAATCATCCAAGCTATCGATTCCAATAATTACTTTCGTCAAATTCCAGTTGTGACATAAACTAGAAAAATACCTTATTTTCTGCCAACAGGAAATTTTTGAGGTTCAGAGAAAGGGGCATCGTTTGTTTGCAGACAGCAAAGTGCATTATGACACTGATATCGGGGAGGACCGCAGTGCGATTATGAATGCTGCTTTACGGTAAGCAGAATGCCGCTAGTTATAAATAACATTGAATCTAACACTTATCTTGTCACTTTCTTGTGCACTCTTTCGTTCTTCATTCTCAACTAAAAAAACAACAATTGTTCTCTTTCTATTCTGCAGTCTTGACGGCAAAGAATATCTCTTAGCTGCTGGAAGGGATGAGAAATGCCAATTTTACAAGTTTGTCAAGACGCAAGAAACGATAAAGGAGGAAAATCAGGAGACAAAACCCACCCAGGTGCCAAAAAGTGGAAACGATACAGGTAACCAGTCTGGCTTGGCTTTTCTTTCCTTTACTTTTGCAGACGTCGCGTAACCTATCTTTTTTGGGGATGCACCCTCAATCTTTCAAAATCTTCTTGCAAAATTACATTCACAAACTATTGATATTTGAACAACATTTTGTTTACTTCTAGTTCTGAAAGATGCATTTTTACAGTGAAAAACTTACTTAATTCTGTAGGTGGAACAAGAAAACGAAAGAGCAAAAAAGACAAGAAGCAGGCTGCGGACAGCGACAAAGCCAAAGAAAGTACTGCAAAGCCCGAAGAGAACACATCATCAAACAACTCGACACAACCCATCACCCTTGTAACCAGGTTTGACCTGGAGAGACTGGGGTCAGTACAGACGGACTTTGGCGAGGGTGACAAGTACCAAAAAGCTGTCTGTTTCTCACCCAATGGTCTGTTCTTTGCCACGGGGGGAGCAGACGGTCGCGTCCGAATGTGGTCTGTAAGTTTAGTTTATTTTTTATATACATGTATTACTACTTTTCATTTTGTAATACCCAAGATTGGGTAATTTGGGTGATTAGAAAGTGTCCCACGTTTATACTAAGAATAAAAAGATGGTCAAAAAATAGGACAAGATGATCCATACAATTCTTATTAAAGTCCTTTTTAATGGATGTCATCTTTTACAAAACTGACAGTGTGTTTTATTATTTTTTTAAATTTTCTTTTTCAGTACCCATCGTTTGAGAAGCATTACGAGATAGAGGCGCACTCGAAAGAAGTCGACGATGTCATTATCAACCCCTTAGGAAATAGGGTAAGAAAATAAGTCATTCTTCTCAAAATGTTCATTTAAAAAAAAAAAATCAGGATTTACAGATGGGTTTGTAGTTAGAGACAGTTGTCTAAAAATAGGTTCCACTTAATTATGAAAACTGAACCTGTGGAATGTTTTACACACATTTGTTATTTCTGACATTCAGCTAGTGTCTGTATCGAGAGACGCAACGGCTATCGTGTGGAAAACGGTAGACGGCAGCAAAGTGTGTGACCTGAAGTGGAATGGGGTACCAGCTGAACAGGCTACCGGTTATCGAGTAAGGTGCTGTAGGTATGTATGTTCAACTTGCAGTGTTTGAGATAACATCATAGAAATTAATCATTCTTTCTGGTACAAAGGATTCCTCAATATCTGCTTTGCACTGAAGCTCATCAGCCTGAAGAAACCTGTGAAGAGAAGCTCAGTTTTAAAGGTGGGAGGGAAACCCCTACACAAATGTATTAGGAAAACCAACAGTTTTTTGACTGTCGCCTTTTGTTACTTGCCTAGGCAATGGGTCTACACTAAAAAATCACCAAACATTTCCTTGTGCTTGTGCAATGAATATTTTTAGCTTATGAGTGAATGTTTACAGCCAGTTACAATGGCAACTGATGTAACACTTCAGATATCTATTTAAATAAAAATTCATCTTGTTTTTAATTTTAGGTTTGGGTTTACGGACAGCGATCCCAGCAAGTCTAATATGTACACCATCCACCAGCCTCGGGTACAGGGCAAGAAGAAATTGTCGTATCTCACGCGCTGGAACTCGATCAAATTCACACCAGAGAAGACAGCATGCACAGGCACTGATGTCTTGTCGGCTCTGAATGTCAGGTTTGTAGAAGAAAATTCATCTTTTGTTATAGTTTATGAGACTGAAATGGAAAATTGAAATTTTGGATTTCAAGGCAGTTTTAAGGTTCAAACTTTTGAAAGAAACCAAAATTATATTTTCGATATCGTACATGCACAGGCCTCGAAATTCATTTCCAAAAGGGCACAGCAATTTTCTCTTAGTATTAAAAGGGCACCTGAATAAGTAAATGGGAAATTTGTGTTATAACTTTTCAAGGGCAACACGGCAAAAGCATAGGGCACTGGTGGCAATTTGCCGTGGTGCCGTGGGTTATTTCAAGGCCTACATGCAGTTTGACTTTTTTTGATGATATTTAGAATGCATTATTACAGCCCATTTGTGATGACACATTTCAGATGCAACACATTTCAGATGCAACACATTTCAGATGCAACACATTTCAGATGCAACACATTTCAGATGCAACACATTTCAGATGCAACACATTTCAGATGCAACACATTTCAGATGCAACACATTTCAGATGCAACACATTTCAGATGCAACACATTTCAGATGCAACACATTTCAGATGCAAACCGGGCACAGTTGAAGGGAAAGCAAATTCCACTGTATTTATCGGATTTCTTGCTAACTTTCTTTTTGTAGCCACAGTGGACAGTTGGTTGGCATCGGCACAATGTCAGGGTCAGTGGGAGTTTACGTTGCACTTAGCTTACAGGTAATGCACCTATCCCCCATCCCCCCCCCCACTGTCACGTTTTCCATGCCCAAGGGTGGGGCATTTGACCCTTTTAAATAAAATTGTCTGTGCATTTGTATACAAGACGCGCATGATGGTGGGGATTTTGTCACGCAAACAGTTACAATCTCCACCTCTTAGGTGGGGTAGCCCGGTGGTGGGGGAGGGAGGGGTGGGAGAACAATTGATAGGTTCATAAGTTTCAATCAATAAAAAAATAATAATAAAATAATCTACGTTTCTGCGTATCTTGGGTGATGAATTCCTACTCTCTTTTTAACAAATCATAAACACAAATATACGAAGATTGCACCATGCACTTCTTTACCAATGTTTTTTTCCCCTACCACTTAGAAATTACGCTTGGTGAAAGACGTCCACGGCATATTTGTAACCGGACTGTGTTTTGTCCCCATGACGAGGACGACTCGCGAGCTACTCGGGGATCTTGAGACGGCAGTTCTAAGCATATCAGCTGACAAGAAGGTGTCAATTATGGCGTTGGAAACCCCACGTAGGTTTCAAGTGTTTTGAAATTATTTTAAAAAATTGTATTTTGACTTTTTTAATAAGGGAAAGAATTTGAATCATTGCTTAAACAATTTAATCCCGGCCAATCGCACATTTATTTCCATTCCTAAATACCAGATATTTTGTTTATTTATTTCATTTTCTTGTCTGATTTTTCAGTGGAATTCCCAGCGTGGCTGATGTTCGTCGGTGCTTTTCTAATCATTGTCCTTGTGTTCTCCGGCTTGGCAGCTCTTGGGCTTAATTTCTGAACTTTGACTCAAAGTTGGACTCATTTACAGTGGTGGAATATTAAAGGTAGAACACATGATCGGTAAACTGTTACAAATAGTTTTATCTCCCTGTGTGATTGAATATATGCATGATTAAAACCAACCTGAGAAAAAACCAGCTCCGTACTTCGTCTAACTTTTGAGAAAACAGTAAAAAAATAAGCATTCCAGTCACTTCGCCCCAAAACCACTTCGCCCTGAACCACGGCTTTTGTACGAAGTGGTTTTGGGGCGAAATGAATTTTTGGCTCATGAGACGGAAATTAATTGTTTTACTCATTTCTCAAAGAATATTGCACTTCACACTATGAGCAACTAACAATGGAAATTGGGCACACACCATTGTTAATAACAATGGATTGTGCCCAATTTCCATTGTTAGTTGTTCATAGTGTCAGATGAAACCATTTCAGGGGAAGCTTTTTTACCATCATCATGTTTATATTGTGTAAGTTATGTGTAAATCTGTAAACATTTCTGATTTTCAAGATATTAATCATGTGTTCTACCTTTAACTTGGCCATTCGTTGTGGCCTGTGTGTTACATTTCCTGTAAAACCATTGCAGAGGAGCAGAAAACTTGCGGCTGTGAAAAGAAAAAACCAAGTCTTCGCAACCCAAAAAATAATTATTTTTCTGATGTCATCACTGGTTGAGCCAATGGTGACGTTTCAGCTTCATTTGTAAATTTGGATAGAAATTTGTTCCTATGTCTAATGTAGTTTTATCAGCACAAGAAGTGCTTTCTAAAAGATAGAAAAATGCTTCTTATTTAACTAAAAAAAAGAATCCTAATTTTATTTTTATTTTACCTTCGCAGTTATAATTATGAAGAACTATTTTACAGGGAAAGTAACAATTTTATTTGCAAACAGTACTTCTCTAACCTAAGCAAGCACGTTGTTAAATATTATTTAAATGTGGTTTATC
Organism: Henricia sp. BOLD:AAB3569; assembly: GCA_037783545.1. Taxonomy (NCBI): domain Eukaryota; kingdom Metazoa; phylum Echinodermata; class Asteroidea; order Spinulosida; family Echinasteridae; genus Henricia; species Henricia sp. BOLD:AAB3569. Next base: position 165,468 of record JBBELK010001230.1, read on the forward strand.
TAAATGTGACATCACATTGGATTAAAACGAAGTGTAAATTTATTGATTTTCGTCTCAAATTCACGAACGTGCAAAATGTACATTTAAAAAAAATAAAGTAGCAATGGTGATTATGTTCACTTGTGTAGAATGTTTGGGTTGGCATTATTATGACTTGACATTGCATAGAATGTTTTAGCTGACACTGTTGTTTTACAAATGAGTGCGGGTCCATCCCGAGCCCCTGCAAGTCCTCGCAAGACCATGAATCTGTAAAGGCACGGGCTCGTCGGCAATACGCGCGCGCGCCAAATTCGTGCCACGAAATACGCAGCTCCATAGCAAAGGCATGGAGCTGTGTATTTCGCAATTCGTGGCACGAATTTTGCTCGTGCGGATTGCTGACTAGCCCTCTGCCTTTACGCAACAAGCTACTAAACGTTTGTAGTTGATCAAAGGAGACGCGTCCTTGGCAAAGGGCGCGGGGGAGGCGGCCTGACGAGGGCGCTCTATCGATCAAATGAATGTCCTCGCTTAGAAAAAGCTAGGCTTGGAGTTTCTGGCATGATACGAAACCATCGATGTCAGTTGGTAATTTTATAATCCTTCGTCAAATCACAAGGGTAAGTAGCCCGGAGTAGCTTCCGAAAAGACCTTGTGGTTATTTCCAATATTGATTATATTTAATGAGGGAGACCTTTCCATTGATGTGGCAGCCGATGTTTAACCATGGAGGAAGGAATCTTGTTTCCTTTCCTATAGTTTAACTTTAAAATTAGCCGCAGTGAACACTAAACGTGAGATTTAAAACTAGTAATAACATAGGTCTTCATAAACATCTCGCAGTAAATGCAATAGAAATGGTCGTGCGCATGTAAAACCACGCGGACCGTACTCCGAAATATAAATATTGAATTTAAATTTTAATGTTACAAGTAGTTTTAAATTTAAATTTCAAAATTGTAAACTTCCGTCTTTAAACTAAACCCAAATGATATGGCGACCAAGGTCGACCTCGTTGTTTTGCGCTCCTAAAGCGGCGTTCACATAACGGAAAAGTAGTTTAGCAGAGCACATGGGTGGAGTTTCCATCCTCTGTTTCAAAGCGGTGAGCTCAGCGCACGGTCGTGATTTTTTACGAATGTAAACGCCGCTTTAAACAATCGGTCGTTCCATCTGAGAGTTGAGTGGTATGGTGCTATATTTTGAGCAACGAGTGTGTGCGGTATGCTGTTATTGTCAAGAAGGTGAAATAAATAAATAAATAAATAAATAAAATTTGCACCACTACTCGAGAAAAGCATCCCTCAAACGCACTGATACAGAAATAAATCTTCGTGCGTTCAACGCCAGCGCAAAATCGATTAAAAAAATATGCAATGTCCGGATTGAAGGGCGTTGTAAACGCAACCAAAATGGGTAATTGACGTTCGTGTTAAAATACATGTTCAGTATGGCATTTGATTTAAGAGGAGAAGGCAGGCTCTCATGTAGGCCCTATTAAAAGCAAATCAACTGGCAAGATGCATAGACGTGTATAGTTTTCCTGCGTCTCGACGCAACTTAAAACTGATGTGCGTGCGACGGGTCCGCTCTGCGATGATGGATCTACTGTGGACCTTTTGTTTTCTCGTCGCTATCTTCAAATTGCAAGGTCGGGTTATATATTTTGCTTGCCATTATGCACCTATCAATTGTTTTCCCCACCCCTCCCTCCCCCCGGGCTACCCCACCTAAGAGGTGGGGATTGTCAAAAATCCCCACCCTCGGGTGCAAAACATGCAAAAAATCCCCACCTAGAGGGTAGGGCAGCGCGGGAGTGGGGGGAAACAATTGATATAGGTGCATTATGTAGACCTATACATGTGTATACGTTTTTGGATAGGCTACCCTTGCTTGTTAATTAGGACCATAATATACTCGAAATTTATGTAAAAAGAAAACGTTACAAAATCTTACACGTCTTCAACCCCGCACGTCACACGCAGATCCTTATACTCTCTTTAATAATTATTTTGCAAAGGCTTATATTTGCGCCAATTTAATGTCATTTCAGCGGTTAAATCTAGCAATGGACCGATGGAAACCCTGCTCAACCCCGCTACGGATACCAAGTTCTTGCTCCTATCTTCTTCGGCGGATGAGACCAAGACCCTCGTTGATACACGAGTCAAATGTCGAACTGTCGACCCAAACGCAGACGTCGCAGAAATCACGAGCAAGTCCGACAAAGATACGGTGAAGCAGCTGATTAGCCTGGCAAATCCCGAGTAAGTTTTGAAGTTTGATTATCTGATTTCAACAATGGTGAGCAATATTGGGCCTATTCAAATTTCAAACACCTTCCCACAAATTTCAACTATTTTCTTAATTGATAATTTTAGTTCCGGGACATATTGGATCGGAATTTATGACGTCATGTCGGAGCAGACGTATCGTTCCCTTCGTACGGGCCAGCCCATCACGTGGGACGACTGGAAGAAAGACTCTCCTGTGGAAGACACCAACAAGAATTGTGCGTACTGGGAAAAAGACAAGGAATGGCTGAACGGTCTGTGCGATGGCGGGACGTACCGAGGGGTGCTGTGCCGTGTGATGGAGCCGATTCCCCCATCTGGAATCGATCCCCTGACCGGTAATTAAGTTTTCGTTACTTGTTGTATCACGAATTGCACTCTAAAGAAGATGGCGTGTTCTATATTAAATATGGTTCAAGTAAACGATCGAAACGAAAATTATACGCTGATCGAAAGATTCAGAAGGCTGACTGATTTTATTTTTATCGGTAACATGTATGTATAGGCATATGACCACCTCTTATGGCAAAGCTGACTGCACCAGCCTCCGTAAGAGCCGCTGAGGCAGGGTGCGCCACTCTGCTTGAAGTGCCTCTATGAGCTCCTGCATGTATACTATCAACTGTTTGGCACTGACGTGCGGCTCCTATATGGGTCTTTCTATAAATTAGGGGTCCAAAAGTGTGACATTTGGTGTCCCCCGTTACACCTGATATGTGTTATTTTTCGTACAAAAATCATTAAAATGGCTTTTTAACCATTTTGTATGAATTGTACTTTATGTACTCACTCTTTGAGATGAAAAGTATTTAAAGAATGTGTCCTGAATTTACAAAAACAAGATGTAAAATGTAACGGGGGACACCAAAGCTGGACCCCTAATTTATAGAAAGACCCATATACACATTATGATTACCCATTTTCCCCATCAGATTGTCCGATTACCACCGTACCACACAACGGAGATTGCTATGACTTCCATCTGACCGGAATCGAACCGTTTAGTGTCGGGTTTGACACGGCGAAGAGCGAGTGTCAAACGGCGGGAGGTTACTTGGCGGTTCCGCACTCCCAAGAGGAAGTTAGCTTCATTCAGTTATACTCAAAACTTGCCGGGTAAGTTGGAGGGTTCACATAATCGGACGAAATAAATATATGTTGTTAACATTTTCCCACTAAGTGAGCTATACTATATATAAATATATATCTTATGCACGGTGGCCATGATAGAGGGCCGTCACATTAGGGACCATTAGAAATGGTACGCGTACGGGAAATGTGTGCGGCTTGCAAAATGTGGGTTGATATATTACAATTTTGCGTGGCTGTTCAAGAAATGTGCGGATGTGTACATGGTTATATTGATGTAAAAAGTCACATTAGCTATGCTGTGCAGACAAAATAACCGCGCAAACTGTTGGTACAACCATCCAGTTTTTCCGAGCCGCATACGTTTCTCGTACGCGTACCATTTCTAATGATCCCTATTGTCACAGTGCGTCATGCACGAGTAGGCACCTTGTATGTCTAATGTCGCATCATTTGAATTTGAAAACCTGCCCTCTGTCATGGCCGCCATGCATAAGTTCTATAAACGTACGAACCATAACTCGTAATTATGACAAAACGGTATGGGCGTGGCAAGTGGGACTGCGAAGGGGAGGGGCTCGTAATGCATCTTGCATCAGTACAGAACCCTCCTCTTTGAAGAAATTAACGCATAATTGTTCTCTTTCCGTTTTATTTTTGTTATCTTTTCGGGCTCTTTTCCCTTAGATTGTTCGAAGTGTGGCTTGGTATCTCGGACGAAGTTCAAGACGAGTCCTACAGGGACATTTACGAAGTTACAGCACCCGTTTTTCTCAAGTGGGCGAGCGAGGAGCCAGTTTCCGATCCAGAGCAGGTTACATGCGTGTCCCTGCTTGTAGACGTCGGAACTTACGTGACAAGTTCTTGTTCAAATAATTGCGGAATAGTATGCCGAATTCCTCAAGGTACACTATTTAGCCATGTTTGTTGTAATTTGAAACCTCGATGTTGTTTTGTTCAGTGTTTGTGCATGTGTTGTGGATTTCAAATCGTTTGTGTGTGCGTGACTTGCGCCGGAGTTTTTTCACAAGTAAAGCTATCAGCGCATGCTCAATTACGGGCCAATCGGCGGCTATGCTGCGCGCATGCGCGCAAAACTTTTTGTATTTATTCTTTTCAGTCATGAAGAAACACAGGTTCTCTAACAAATACTGAGGTCAACACTGCCAACCACCGAGGCACCACTATCCCTGCAATCTACAAGGTAAACACAAAACGATTTTACCTCAGACCCCACAAATTTCCCGTTATTTAATTCATTATGGTAAGGCCCGTGAAAAAAATTAAACAACAAAGAAAATCAATTCTTTTTAATTTTGTTTCTAAGCCGCCTGATTCCAGTGGACCTCGAAACAAATACTTCACGTCGGCTATTTTGTTTGAACAATCGATAAACCAATTTTCTACAAACGACCTATCAAAACTCATTTTTGCCCCAATGTCAAATAGATTTTCGTGACCTATTACAATAAAGTATTATAGTATTAATAGACAACAATCGATCAAAAAACACACGGGGAAACAGTGACGCTGTCGAAATTGTGTTTTTGTTGCAGTATAAAGGCACGGTTTTGGACTCGAGTGAAAAATACAATTACTGTTGATCTCACCGGCTACCGGTACACCATCTTTGGTAATGCCACTTTTTACCTTAACAAATAAGTTAAAATAATAATGGATACTTTTCTCGGTTTTCTAAAGTCATTAGCATCGAAAGAGGATTGTCCAAAAATACGCCCAATGGGAATGTTTTAACAAAATAGTGCAATATATATGAAACTTTGGCAGATCGTCAAAATTCCATCCTTTCGCCCAAAACATCCCGCTGATATCGAAAAGTAAAAACTTCGACGAACCGAGAAAAATTTCCATTTTTGTGGAATTTTATATTTTAAGGTGAACTTACCATCGACGAACCGACGGCAAAAAGGCGACTGTTCAACGATGGGTCGAGTGTTGCTGTTCTCGTTCCTTATCGCCATCTTCAAGTTTAAAGGTAAGATGTTCTGGACTATTTTGAAATACATTGAAAATGTGCACTTATAAACAATATGCGCGCGTGGCCACAGACGTGTGGCAAAACGGTAGTCCAAACCAAGCCGCCTCATTGGTGTAGCGGTGTGCGTGCGCGCTGCGCATGTTTTACCGACACGCGAACGTGCTTTATTTTGCCAATGAAATGCTTTAATCGTTTTGCTTTTGTATTGTGGTCTGCAAAAATGAGAAGTTAGACATTTGCGCCAACAAAATGTTACCCCTGGATTTCCGTAGCGGCAATGTCTCTCCTTAGGAATGGGTTTTGCGAGACTAGGGCCATCTTTTTATAAATTCTATCAGTTTCTTGAGCACCTTTTGTTGCTAATTTTGCACCATTCCTTCAATAAGTTGTACTCATTTAATTTCAGGGGTATTCCCTAATCACGGACCCGTGGAATCCCTGTTCAACCCTGTTACGGACACGACGTTCCTGATCCTCCCTTGGTCGACAGACGACACGACCACGTTCATAGACGCACGCGTCAAATGTCGAACTGTCGACCCCAACGCAGATGTCGCAGAAATTACTGACATTACCGACCACGAGACGGTGGAGCTGCTAATCAACCAATCAAACGCCGAGTACACATTCTCATTTTTGTTTAAATTCTAGTTTACAAATCCATACGTTGGGTAGCACGACGTCTTTTAATGCACGCTTAAAAATCTATTGTTAAATCAACAATTAAAACGTGCGGTGAGTGACTATACTCTTTAAAGTGTTAAAATCCGACACTTAACGCGTTAAATCCAAGTGTTATATTTTAACACTTTAAAGAGTAGTCACTCACCGAACATTTTAATTGTTGATTTAACAATAGATTTTAGGCAGCGGACTGTTTTCGTGCATGACCACAATGCCGAAACTGGTTTAATTCCGACGTAAACTTGGGATTCGGCCAAAATGGCTTTGCTCGTCGGTAATCAAACCGTCCATTGGTTGAGTCAATAATTACGTCAGAAACATTTTTCTGTGGTCGCGAAAACATCGCGACGTCAGAGATGATTTTGTATGAACTTGTGTTGTCAAAGACTTTGTTTCTATTGTTATCAAGTTTCAAATATTGTTGTTCTTCTGTTGAATAATCGTGTACCACTATATTAACTCAAATCTGGCCCTCTTTCGGAACGTTGAACACTGCAGGTCTTTATCGCACTGGCTTGCCATTTACGACTTTGAATCGGATTTGACGTTCCGCTCTCTCCGCACGGGCCTGCCAATCACTTACAGTTACTGGCACCACGTTTTCCCAAAAGGCAGCGCCAAACCGTGCGTAGTGTGGGATGAGGGCGGGAATTGGAAAAACAAGAAATGTGTCGATTTGGACCCCCGAGGAGTACTGTGCCGTGTGTTGAAGCCTATTCCCCTATCGGGTATCGATCCCCTGACTGGTAGGTCTACAGAAGTAGAATAGATACGTCATCTAATGAATAATAATTAAGCCCTGCAAATACTGCAATTTAATTATTATTCATTTGATAACGTAACGACTCTACCTGTTGTCCTAATATCTGCCCTCCACAGATCGATCAACAGGATGGTTATCTTTTAAATTGATCAGTTTAATCCTCATAGGCGGATCCAGATATTATTTTTTTGGGGTGTGGGTGGGGGGTGGAGTAAAACAATATTCAAAACTCCGTCCCAATGTTAAAAACGTGATATTTAGGGTCCATAGTTACCTGGACTATACTCCCATAGACTATGGGAGGGGGAGTGCGTTCTTCCCTCTGTCTTCCCAGCACCACCCCCACGGGGGGGGGGGGGGGGGGGGGGGGGGCGGAGCGGAGTGCGGAGTGCCCCCCCCCCCTCCCCCCGGTGCCGCCAATGATCCTGTCTTTGCAAACTTATCGATCCTTTTCGAAAGAAGAAAATGCACTAATTCGATCGATTTGGTAAATCAGAGTAAATATATTAAAAAATAAAGGTCTTTTTTTATTAATTGTTTTAACTTTCTTGATTTAGGTTGTTTAATTAATACCGTACCCCACGACGGAGATTGTTACCATTTTCACCTTCGTGGAATCGAACCGTCCAGCCTTGAGTTCCATAGTGCGCGGAATGTGTGTCACGTGTTGGGCGGGTATCTGGCGGTTCCGAGTTCGGAATCTGACGTCAGCTTTATACAGTCATACGCACAACTTGCAGGGTGAGTCTGTATTGTACACAAAATTGCATGGTTTAATTTCGGTGGCAATTTCTTGTTCTTTTGTATAACAATTATAATACCGAGTTGTACTTGCTGTTTTCTTTCTTAGATTGTCCGAAGTTTGGCTTGGTATTTCGGATGAGCTTCAAGACGAATCCTACAGGGATATTTACGAAGGAGCAACGCCCATTTTCCTCAAGTGGGAGAATGGGGAGCCATTTATCGATCCGGAGGAGATTGCATGCGTGTCCCTGCTGGTAGAAACCGGGACTTACGTGACAAGACCTTGTTCAAATAGTTCCGGGATTGTGTGCAAAAACACAACAGGTATACAAACAGCAGTTTGCTGCATGGATTAACAAATCATGTGTATATGTGTTTGTATTTTGTTTTGTGTGTTTACGTCTTGTGGACTCGCAGCCTGCGCTAGTGCTCAGAGTTTTGCAAGCAAATGAACGCATGCGCAACAATTTGAGACCAATGAGCGGCCGGCTGCGGCTGCACGCGCGCGCGCGCGCACAAACCTTTTCCCCGTATTTTTGTCTCTTTTCAAATTAGCACAAGTTACAGGTGTGTCGACTGACCGAGCAGCGTGATTGACAGTTACACCAAGTCACCACGCCCACATCGGATCCAATTTTCTCAGGCCGAGATTGGGGTTTTGGAGGCGTTTCACGGGAGGCGAAAATACGGCATGGCTGGTAAAAGTAAGGGAAAAAGCGGGCTAATTTTATGCATTCTGCATTCAAAGTATTGTTAGCCGAAAGCGGATAACTTTAACTCGGACACGCCCTTAAACGATATCCAAACAACTGTTTTCTCCTCTAATTGTAAGTATTGGTTATAACCTCTACGTTTATGAATTATGATTGTCATTTTCAAATCGTCACCCAAAAAATCATTACCAACGAAATAACCTTTGAAAAGAACGCCACAAAATACAAATTTGACGGATCAACCAAAATGTCTACCTATAAACTATAAATCTTGTTTAATTATTTTTATTTACCCTCACGTACTAAGATTACACATAATTAAGGAGAATTTACGTTTTTATCTCCCTTTCCTTTCAATTAGGTCCGACTTTGAAGGAAGTTCTGGAAATTCATCATTGGTAGATGGCAGTTTGCCGAACACCGCTGTCATGATGCCACGACCGCGTCGCGCCTCAGGCTAGGGACCGACACCGCACGCACACGGCACATCTTGTGGGAGCATTCTGCTGTCTGCACGCATGGCCTATACCGTAGTCCAACCGGCAACATCACAGTGACACACTACATTGTCTTATTTTCCATTTTTATTCCTCGTCGTTTGCAGAAAAATCTGTGTATTCCTTTGGGGAACCCAAGTCATACTCTGTAATATACTCCAAGGTTTTTATCCCAGTGTCATAATTCAACAACACAATGCATACTTTTGTGGTTAATTATCGAAAAGTCAAAACAAAGCAATTTGTAATATTTCTGATAATTCTTGTACCCGAAATGTTCTGAATCCAAGTCTTTTTCAAACCTGTTTAAGCATGGGTTATACGAAGTACATGACATTATTCTCGGTTTCTACAAAAAAACGTAAGATTGGTACTGTTTCTTGGAGAAAAGTGAGGAAAAGATGCGGGCGTAAACACAAAAACGATGAAACATTCGAGCATACCGTATAAAACCCACACATGGGACTCGACCAATGGAAAGGTCGCACTGCGCACCTGACTTGCATACATAATTTATTAGATGATAAAGAGTTACTGCATGTACATCGAGGGTTTTCGTGAATGGCAAATAATCAACCATTCACAAAGCTTCCCCGCGAAATATATGCATATTCATGAAGAGACTGTGAACACTGCTATAGCCGCGCTAAAATAAGCTTGATGACGTTTTGGTACCAGACGGTATTTACTAGCGCCACAGGGGAAAAGTTTTCTGACGTACTGTGTAGTTTTGGGCGCCAAATGGGCTTATATGGAGAATATACAGTAGGCCGACAAGCATGACATGTACCGACATCCGCCGATTTTTGGCAAAATAACTTTTGATGTTTTTAAATTTGTACCTTTTGTTTTGTTTTCTGAAAGCTCAATTGACGTTTTTATTTACTTGGCAAGGAACGCCGTTCAACTATAATTAAGACTGACAAACCAAATTGATTCCGCTTACTGGAAAGTTACAAAAATAGAATGAATTCAAAATTCACATTTTAGAGTTATCAAATTTGGTCTCTGTATAAATCATTTATCTGTTCATTCGAAAAAAAGTGAATTAAAAACATCAAAGTTCAGAAAAAAAGAACCCGTTAGACTTCACATGTATTTTTATTTCAAATTTTAGATTTATATATTTTTCTTAATTTTTAAAATGAGATTCCAGCAATATAAGCTTTCAGCAAAATAATTGTTTTACTGAATGATTTTCTTTTTAAACTTCGCAACAAATATGTTATGTATAGACTATACGCCGAAGAAATATTTAATTTTATTTAGTTGACAAAGGCTGTTTTAAAAATCGAAATTTTTATTTATGTCTGTTAGTCTTAGGGACTTCTTCCCAAAATGTAAACAAAAACACAAATCAAGTTATAAACTTGATTAAAATAATACAACCGCGCGCATTTTTCTGAGTGTTTTTTTTTCAGGTCGCTTTACATAACCGGTACATTTCTTCATGTTTTCGTATCATTTTTAAAAATAATTTATTATATCACTGTACTTTCAGCCTGAGACTACAATTGGTTTTGAATTATGTCGGATAACTTATACTATATGTGAATAATAATTCTGATGCCGACAATTAAGCTGAGTTTGCGGCCACCCTCAGGAGTAGTAACTAGTATACGCGCCGGCGCATTTGTAATTCAGAGAATCACAAAATATTAATTTTTATCTCACCCAGTAAACTGAATGAAAATTGAATTCTTTTTAATTTGTTTATAAAAGGTACATCTGTCCTGGATGTAGAAATTCGACGATAGAAATAACTCAGGCATAAGTACCCAAAGTTTGTACTTAGGCTCGGTACTTCGGATTTTACTACTGCTGTTTTGACGTTTGTGAAATTGGATTGGGAAAACTTTGTTTTTGTTCTATTTTTGAACTTGTCTATGAATAAATTAGATATAAATTATCAAATAAATAATTAAAAAAATCTTTTGGCATGTCATGAATAATGTTTAGTTTGCTTATAATTGATTTTAAAAACTTTTTAAAACTTGCGAAAAATGTCTCACCTCCCATGTACTTCTGTACGCTGTTTGCTTATTGGAACATCATACCGTGACGTCAACGCCAACGACTCTGGATTGGGTTGAATAATTGTACTGTTCGTCCTAAAATAAGGGAAAACAACACCGACAACGTATTATGATGAAGAACAATTCTTAATTTGATTGATTTTGTCAAGTTAAAACATCACCCATTACGATGAAGTCGGGGAATTTGGGAAATTGTTGCCGAGCGATGATTCGAACTTGAAGCAGACTAGCGCCAAAGCCTGGGAATTTTCAACATGGCTGCTGTCGTCAGGTCATTACAGGCCGCGGCGCGGGAATCAGTTACGATTTTCCTACAAATCCCTTCTCGAAATTAGAAGGAAATGCACCCCTAGAGACAACACTATTCAAAAGAAATTAAAGAAAACAATAAACCACATTAATATGTTATATCGGGGGATTATTGGGGATAATATATAACTTTTTGTGGGCAAAACAGTTCATTTTATTAAATAATGCGTCAGACTCTGTGGTTGCACCTCTCATTGGCAAATTGCCCATTTGACCAAATCTCGCTTTCTGGGAATTTTACTTCATTTTTTCATAAAAACCACTCACGAAAGCAAAGAAATGTTTTCAGACGGAAGGATTTTAACCCAAACAAATATAAAACGTAATTTATGGGTATTTTTGTTTCATTTTGGTGCAGAATTCTAAAATATATTTAGACACCGCGACGTGCGATGAACTCGCAGATTGGGACAAAATAGAAATATAAAGTACAAATACCCATAGCCGTGGTTCGATGCTTTTACGAGATTATTTCTGAAGAATCTTTCAATTTTAAGTCTGTATATCCTTTAAAATATCACTGAATTTGATTTTGTGGGTGTAAAAACCCTGTCAATGCGACAGAAAGTGGTAAATTTGGGCTAAAATGCTTTTCGATCGTGAAGGAAAACATGACGAGAGTCGCGGAAAACATGGCCGCCGGTCAAATTTTGTTTCTTTGACTCCCAAGTTTGGAGGCTCTAAAAAGTTGAAATAAAAGGTGGGATTACTCTGATTTTTCATAGTATCATAGATAGAAGTCCTAAAAATCATATCATATATTTGATTTTTTAGCAAGTGTCATATTTTTTCCTGAAAAATAGGTTTACTTTCAGTGTCAATTTTTTTGTTTCTGCACCTTTTGTTTCGAGCATATTTTATTATTCTTAGATGAAAAAATGGCACGCACATTTTACCTTATATTGTAGGTGGTGTCCTAACCTTCTTAAAAATCGGAAAAATAACTCGGATAAACTTTTAAATAATCGGTAATTTTGGGTTAGAAAAGAAGGTACTAACACAAAATCGAGCCATCCGGCCATTTTGTGTTGAAAAGCGCGCTTCGGTGCAGTTGCCTTTGCGTGCGTAAGTGGTGTTTTCTCCAACGTCCGCAATGAGTGGATAAGTCTGTGCGCTGTTGCTGGAGCTGCATATCACTTGTTCTCTCGTTGAGTACGCTATCACGAAAACTATCACCATGGCCGACGTCGCCCAGACAACTGCTGCTAAGCCTGCAAAGCCTACCAAGAAGCCTGCGAAACCCAAGAAGCCTTCTACGCACCCGAAGACCAAAGACATGGTCATTGACGCCATCGCTGGCCTGAAGGACCCCAAAAAGGCAGTATCGCTGCAAGCCATCAAGAAGTACATCAACGCCAACTACAAAGTCGGTGACAACTACGATGCCTTCATCCGGAAAGCCATCAGGTCCCTGAAGACAGAGGGCAAGATCATCCAAAACAAGGGCAAGGGTTCCAGCGGTTCCTTCAAGCTGAACACCAAGGCAGCTGCCCAAGACGAGTCCAACAAAAAGAAGCGAGAAGCCGAGAAGGCCAAGAAAGAGAAACAGAGGCAGAAGGATAAGAGAGTTGCACAGAAAGCCAAGACAGCCGCCAAGAAAGCCAAGAAAACAACCACAGGCAGGAAGAAGAAATCACCGACCAAGAAGGCCAAGTCCCCAGCCAAGAAAACCGTCGAGAAGAAGGTTAGCAAGAAGAAGACACCCACCAAGACGAAAAAGCCAGCTGCAGCCAAGAAACCCACCAAAAAGCCAGCCGCCAAGAAAACTCCCACCAAGAAAGCAGCCTCCAAGAAGCCAGCACCGGCCAAGAAGGGACCGACCAAGTCCAAGAAGCCAACCAAGAAGTCATCCAAGAAGTAAACGTCTTTGACGACTTCTACAAACCAAACGGCTCTTTTCAGAGCCACCACAAAATCAAAAAAGAGATGATTTCAAAATGCCTGGCAAAAAAAGGTTCCCCCCCAATATTTGCAAACTTTTTAAACAGCATAGCATATTGCATAACTAAAGAAAACAAAGTAAAAAGGTCGTTGAAATTCCAACCATGGGTGCAGTATTAACATTTGGAAAAACAGATTTAAAAAAATTGTCTGCAGACAATATTTTCCATTTAATCAACACAAAAACATGCATGGATTTTTCAAGATCTTTCCCTCATCTCTCCCTCCCATGGAGGTACAGGTGGAGACTGGCACAATTTAGGTGACAAAAATCCCCACCCTCGGTTAAAACGTTACCAAACCCCCAAGTTTGGGCAGCGCGGGGTGGGAGGAACAATTGTGGCCGAACTTTTTCTAGAAGAAAGTTTTAACATTATGTTTCCTTGAAGTTTTCCAATCATGTATTATGATGAATCGAAAATATTTTTTATATTACACGAATGGCTACAAAAACAGTGCGATAATTACTATAGACTGCCATGGTAATTGGCTCTAAACACCATTGCAAAAGCACGGGGACACGGTTCAGTGAGTTTTAGGGAAGATCCATTGCATAGCCAACTAAATTAAGAGGTGATGTATTCACCTAGGCAGATATAAACCATAAAGACTTTTGCTTCCACCTCCTTTTAAAAACAACCAAACAATACGTTTGATCTCTATATTCTTTTTATTACGTGACCAACACATTTTTGCGTCTCGCAATCCAATTTCGATAATAAGAACACAAAATATACTGCATAATTTATGACAAGGGAAATTATAGGATGCAATTTCTTATTTATATTCAAGCCCCTAAGACTTCTTAACGATGCTCGACTGTAAACCACTCCATATAGTCATGAATTCAGGCATGCAACTTTTTATTTGTTTGTATGTAAAGCTTGTCAACAATGCGCGCGCGCAAAATTCGTGCCACATGCTACATGGAGCTGTGTATTTCGTGGCACGAATTTGGTGCGCGCATTGCTGACGAGCCCTTGCCTTTAATTGCACTTTTCGAGGGAATCGAGGACAAAGTGACCTTCAGCCCCGGGGAAAATGGGGAGAGTTCGGGATACGCCGCTACTGTTCAGGAAATACTGTACTCGCAAAGTCGTTCACGAATTTGCTGCCCGAACGGTACGGTGGGTGCAAAGTACGCCACTAAACAAAACTGAGCAGGCTGCTATCCGAGAAATAAGTTCAGAAATCAGAAAAAGAGTACCTGTGATTAGGGTTTCAAGTTCACTTTTCACCAACCATGCTGTCAGGAGAAAATGTTGCAACTTTCACTCCAAATGATCAGATCTCGCCTGTTTGCTCAAGTGTTCGTTTGTGTTCCGAGTGTAGTGTTGGGCGCACAAAAAATGTGTCACGAACGGATAGACTGGTCCCCGTATACGCGTAATTCATATTTTACATACAATATACATAGTCGAAATATTTTGGTCTTGGAACCAGACTTACGAACGGACCGCCCGAATTCGACACTTGGTGGCGCTATTTACACTTAGCAGTCCGCCTATTTTCCGCGATCCGGTCGGATGGGTGTTGGCTGGAATTTTTTGGTTCAATCAGCGTAAACGCTTCATTTGTCTGTTCATGTGGAACAAATTTCGACTCTTGAAAGTTATGGTAACCTTCATTCTGACAAAGTCGTACAATTCAGTGTGAGTAGAATAATTTATGAGACACCTATGTCGTTCTTTTGTAGGCCTAGTCCGAAATTTGGATTTGAACAACGTTAGCCGAGCCTTAAATTCAACGAGCCCTGCCTGAACATGCATGCTAAATAAACTGTTAAATACATGTATTTCACTTACGTCATGTCAAAAAGCGTTTCGCGTTTTAGTTTACTAACGATAGGTCACTCCAAGGCTAAGAGTTGGGAAGTTGATCAGAAATCAAGTATCGATAAGTGCAGATTTGATGGAAAAACTCAAATTTTTGATTGAGAAAATTTTAAGATTTTGTGACAAAACATTTTTCAGCTTGTCCCATATGTTTTGCACACAAGGTCTGAAGCCCAGATCAACTAGGCCTACTCAATTAGTTCTCTCTTTTTCAAAGAGAGGACAAGCTACAGAATTTTCTTTTAAAATTGGCTGATATTGGCCATCGGTTAATCACCAGTGATTTTTTTATTTATTTATTTATTTATTTATTTATTTTTATTTATTTATTTTTATTTATTTATTTTATTTATTTATTTATTCACCACATCCAACAGCGGAAGGACCGCCAATTACAGGAATGGGATCAATTAACATAGATATTCGAATATCTATCAACTTCTAAGTTGAATTAGAAACGGCCAGAGACACCAGGGATTCCCTCCCCTTGCTCTTCACGCAAGAATGCTCTGGGATCTTTAAAGTGTGTTACCTAACACACTGGACCAACGGCTTTACATCCCTTCCGAAGGATGGAACAAGTGTGATTAAGTGCCTTGCTCAAGAGCACAAGTGCCACAACCCGTCACTGCCCGGAATCGAACCCACATTCTAGTACTGGCACAGGAACTTGAGTTCGACGCACTAGACCGCTCGGCCATAAGTTAGGCTTATATATTATTAGGCTTATATTTATATATATTTTGCACATATATTATTAACGTCTAGTCCTTTTTGTTATTGTTCAGTAGGTAACAGTTTGATTGAAAGAAGGAAAGCATGAAGTTCTCAATTGGATATGAGAACAACCAGCCACCGGGCCTTCGGGCAGAGGAGGTGCCGTTGCAATTCCGCGAGCCCTACGTGGAGTTCGGTTACCGCAAGCCCTATCAACCGTTCATCTTCTACCTCAAGAGTTTTTTCCAAATTCACAACGAGAGCCTGAATGTCTGGACCCACGCACTGGCCTGCGTGGCGACGCTCTTCCAGGGCATGCGTCTCTGCGCCACGTTAGACACGGAGCACGACCCCTACGCACCCATGTTCCAGATGTTCATCCTAACAAGCGGCATCTACCTGTTTCTCAGCACGTGTGCGCACCTGTTTCAATCCATTAACGAGGTGGCTCATCACACCTGTTTCTTCGTGGATTACGTCGGGGTCAGCCTGTACTGCTTTGGGGCGGGCATGGCGCAGTACCATTTCTGCTCCCTTCCCTGGGCCTTCAATTTGACCAAGAGCTTCTACCTTCCCCTACACTGGGTCTTCTCCTTCCTCGTTTGTTTCTGTTGTAGCTACTCAAAGTATCGCTACAAGCGACCCTATCCCTTCGCCCGTAAGGTATGGCAGATGTCTTCGGTCGCCGCAGGTTACATTACGGCCATGCTACCTGTCACGATCCGGCTTTTATTTCAAGGTCTCTCAATCTTCCACGATTTGTCCCTCTTCTATCAAGTGCTGACCGTGGCTTCGTTTTTCACTGGCTCCTTCTTCTTCGCTGCCCCCTTCCCTCAGAAATTCTCCCCGGGGAATTTCGACATCATTGGACATGGACACCAGCTGTTCCATATTTTCATGGCCTTGACGTCCTACCTTCAAGTTGAATCGGTTTACAAGGACTACGTCGACAGACGAAGTATCTACTCCAACCTCTACACCCCTACGCCATGGGTCATTTATGGTTATCTGCTGTCACTGGTCGCGGCTAATTTCACTGTCATCATCGTATTTCGTTATAAGGTTAAAGCTCGACTACAACAGGAAAAATCAGATTAATTTAAGCACAAATAGAATGCTAGAATTGGAAAGAATGCTAGGATTTGCTGCCATCCAGTTTTCGTAACTCTTCCTCCATGCTGTAACAGAGCCCTAAAAATTTGTAAAAACTGTACAAGTAGTACAATTTATCAAAATGATCTCGTTATACTGTAAAGTTCACTGCATTCTGTTACGATATGGACCACATTTGATGAAAAACAAGTTTAACATTGATAAAAAGTTGTAGTACTAGAAATGATTAAAATTCAGGTTTGCGGGCGGCAACGAAATTTGGCATTCTTCCCAAATCCTGTAGGGCCTACATAGTACATGTACTGTATGTCTTTTATCAATCATGTGCATTATTGATTATTTAAAAAAAATATTGCTTGTCCATTTCTCGGCCAAAATTTATCCTATCACCAACATTTATGCATCAACGCAAAGCTTAAAATTGCCCTTTCAGGAAAGCCTAATATATATATTTTTTTCAAACAAATTGATCTATTTGACTGGCAGGGGAGAAGAGAAAATGCCCCACCCCTAACTGCCTGCCCTCATGACCCTGCCACTGCTGTTCACTGTGTACCGGTAGACATAAACTGGTACATGTAGCAAATACAATTTTCCCAGACACCTGTGTCCATGGGAACAATAAATATAGCTATGTACATAGTGTAGTTTAACAAGCAACCTTCACAGTTCAGTTATTGTCAAAAGACCTTGGTATGTTTTTGTATGCTGTGCTGTACTACTATTAATGGTACATGCACAAATACCTTATTTGTACAGCACACCATATGCATACATGCGGGTCTTGTGAAATGGGGATAGTACAGTACATAATTCAAGTTACTGTATAAAAAGATATGTACATGTACACCTTATCAGCTGAACTTTGATAATAAGAGCATTGTCAATACAACATTCTGCTTATAACAAGGATATAAGTGTTTTCATTCCTGATAATACAAGGACCCTGTTATAACAAGGTAATCTGCCAAGTCCGAAACACAGTTTATTAATTAGGGATTAAAAGTAGGTTTGGCCAGTCTTAAATATATGTTTAAAACCGGCTAGGGTCCTGGACGCTGATAATGGCCCTGGACACTGATAATTGCCCGAGCCATTCACTTTACTACACCGCGTTCGTATGAACTGCTAGCTGTGCATCTAGTTGTTTATGTTCGATCGCGCACGCGTTACGTGTAATGCAGGCATGTTGTGTGCGCACGCATACGACCGGGTACTTGTCACAGTGCACATTTTGCTTTCGGGAGCGTGCAGTTTCTGTGTGCGTGTTGCATACGCACTGACTAGGGCGCTGGCTCAAATGCAGGCCAGCCAGCTGGTCTTTATCGTCCGTTTAAAACTGGCCATGTGACGTGCTCTCAGCCAATAGAGATGCGTAAACTGTCTAAAGTATTTATGAATGAGGTTTGACTATATGCACTTTGTTTATTATCATATGACTTGAAGCTTGTCTCACTGTAAGTAAAAAGAATTTTAGTTGGTAGAAAAAGTACTGAATTTTCTGAAATCTTTGCAAATTGAGCTTGATGTGAAAAATGTGGTTATAACTTGAAACGGAATGTGGCTTACGCATTTAAATAATAATACACTTTGTAAAAATATCTTTTAAGATAACAAGATATATTTTTTGATTCAATTCTATTATTTTTTGCATGATAATTTAAGTGTAGGTACATGTAGTTGGATAGTAGTTTTTGGTTTGGGGTATTTGTTTTAGCTAGTTCATCAGTGCAATGCTGTTTGATTTTAGGTTAAACGTATTATATACTGGTACATGTATGCACATGTTTGCCTGGGAAAAATAATGTGTATCTATTTTTACATGAAGTGTACTTTCCCTCTATTACTATAGACCTTATGCATGGCAGCCATGACAGAGGGCAGGTTTTCATATTTAAATGATGTGACAATAGACCCACAAAGTGCCTACTCGTGCATGACGCACTGACAATGTGACTGCCCTCTATCATGGCCGCCGTGCAAAAGGTCTATCAGCAAAACAGTATACAAGATTAAAGTAGTCTGAATTTAGAAATGTGGAGTATCTATTTGAAATGTTAAATTTTTAAATTCTCAAAACTGTCTTGATTTGATGTGCAAACGGCTCCAGTGAACTGTTTTGCGTATTTGACAATCACCATGGTGACATTTTGAGAGATTAATTTGGCAGGTGAATGGGAATTTGTAATTATTTTTTTAATTTAGCGAATGGTGTATTTTGCTGTGTAATGTTTTGTTAAAATGGGCCTGTATATGTGGAAATCATGTGCATTATTGATTCTTAAAAAAAAAAAAATCCTATCACCAATATTTATGCATCAATGCAATGCTTAATTCAGGAAGACACAAAGGAATTTTAAGTAAAGAAAAAACATAAGACTTCAAGTTGGAGTTGTGGCAAATTGCTGCAGTTTCCACCCCCAGTTTTGTCATGGCTTACAACAGGAAATGTGTAAAACAAACTCAAACAGCTATGGATTACAAAAGTTTCAGCAAGTTTGAGAAAAAAGTGGAATCTTTTGTGCACAGTTGGAAGTGGTTTTCCTGTGTTTGCCTCTTGTGACATCACAACCTTGCTCATGCATATACATTAGCATAAAAGCTAAAAACCTTCGTTTTGACCCTCAAAACAAGCTCCAAATATAATTGTTATGACTAACTAAGTAGAGTTGTTTCATATCATAGATTTCATTGATAAAAATCCCCAATCATGGCCCTTTAAATCATGGCTTGTCTCATAGACCAGATCAAATAGCTGCCATCTTGTAGGGCAGTTTGTTTGTTCCTTGAGGACATGCATGGTTGTACATTTTGTGCTTTTTCAGCTTACATTGTTCACCAATTTAAATATCAAAAGTTGCCCCACAAGATGGCAGCTATTCAGTACGCTATATGATGACTTTAAAAAAAAAAAAAAACCTTCAGAACAGTATTTTACTTCATCATGCGCAACAGAAAGTTGTTTTTTAATTAAAAATGGAAATAAATTACGAGTCCAGAAAATAATATAAAATGTACTAAAATATTTCAAAGCGCTATATTGTAGTGAATACAGTCTGTGTGTGTTGAGTAATAGTTAATCATGTAGTGCAGCTATACACTTTTTCCAAATTATTGTAGTTTGTACCTCTCTAGTCATGAATATGTCTGGTATGAATTTAAAAATTTCATAACTTTTATTACATGTTAACGAAAATATTTGCTAAAACATTATGCAATTTTAAAGTGTTTTTGCATGTCTATAAAGTGGCTTCTTATTGTTTACATAATTCTGCCATGTTTGTCCCTCAGAAGGGGAGAGAACAATAGAGCCATCTGTAGAAACCACAGTAATGTTTCAGGTGTAGCAGGTGATTGTATTGTTCTCTTGATGTTCCATGAGCAAGTTCGATTTACGGCTAGAGTTAACCATGGAGTAAAATGTCTTCCTCTATGGTGTGAATGCACATGAGTCAAAACCACTCGTCGAATGTCATTCTGGCAACACACATGCGCACTAACGTTCTAATGCGAATGCCTTTGGTTAGTCGGTTGGTTCCGCGCAAAACGCTGCATCAACTTAATGCGTGATGGGTACCAGTGACCAGCGCGATCGTGCCCTGTTGGCTTGTTGCAAATGATCGACCAGACATGACGAACCATTGTTGACTAGACTGTGTTCGGTTGCAAATAGTCGTCAATCGAACTTGCCCCTGAATGAAAGCAGAAGTCATGAAAAACAAATCATTGATATGAAATTATTGTAACAAACAAGACTGAAATTGTTTCCCATAGATCTATGATTTATAACATAATAAGGATTTTGTCATTCTCCAATGCCGATATGTCAAAATAAAAGGTAACTTGTTTTTAATTTTATCATTTCAATGTTTAATAAACCCAAGTACATGTACCATGTTATTGATGTCACTTTCTTTACATGTGTGCTTTGCTATGGAGCTGTGATTGACACACTGACCTATGGACCGTATCGAATAGCTGCCATCTTGCAGGGCAGTTTCTTTGTTTATGAAGACGTGCATAGTTCCACATTTTGTGCTTACATTGTTGACCTATTTAAATGTAAAAAGTTGCCCTACAAGATGGCAGCTGTTTGATACGGTCTATATATAATAGAGTGGAATGGCCTGGTTTCTTGAGCTCTCATACGAAAGTGCACATGTAACAAAGGATGATGTCATCAATACTTAGGCTTCAATTGATGGAGTGGGTTTGTGTCTGTGTGTATTGTGAATAAATCCTAAAAAATTAAAGTTTATGTGAGTGAGCCATGTTTGATGAGCCATGAAATAATTGTTCATTGGGTGTGAGGTGGTGTTGCCAAAGTTAGCATTATAAAAGAAACTTCCAGTTGGTTCCGGTTCCTGCCAAAATTTTGATTGTGTTTGGGGAAATATAATGCTGATTTTTATTGGCTGCCAACGATATTAGGCCTTGCTAATCCGCAGAATAAACTTTTATCCACATCAACCTGAATACACCTGTCTGGGTTGCAGGTGTTTAATAAATAATGTTTTGACCAATCAGGTGACGAGTTTGTGGTCTCCACCCAACATCACACCGTGCACGGTTACCAATATTTAATTTCTACTGATATTAAGGACCAGTAATACAGGGGCGCGGCTCGTTCAATAGCGCAGAACGTATGCATACCGACAATAAGCGAGTTCGGCATTTCGTTGCGCGCAAAGGATTGTGGGTAATGTCAAAGGTCAAGAGTTCCTAACTTTCGCTGCTGACTGTGTTATCGCTATGCGGACACGATGGACTGCGGTCTTATAAATGCTCCCTAAGATAACAGAATAAGGCAGGTCCTAAATTATTGGCATTATTGTTTTGTTTTATACTACCGAAAGTGTTTCTGCAGCATTTCCCGATCCTGTAATGCGCAAAAAGCCGGGAAAACCACGATAAAACAGACCGACTTTTCGCGACTCGTTGACATTGATTTAATAACGCGAAGAACCCTGCTTTATTAGCTCGGTCCAGACATGGAGGAATAAATGTGTTTTCTTCCCCCATAGTCCAGAGACGAATGTAGAAATATTTGTGCATATTTGTCTACTATACACAGCTGTTTTCGCGAATGATTTGGGAGTGACTGTAACTTTATCAGATGGCAACCTTTACTTTTTAAAGTAAATTTAGACCTTGAAAATGTGAAGAAAAAAAAACATTTTTGTCAGCACTTTTGCAGAAATTTGGGGATCCTCAACAGAAACTCGGAACAGGCATGCAACTATAGCTAATCAGCCGATTGCCTCTTTTTTGTTTCCTCACCTATCTGATAATTTTTTTTAAATTAATACTGCAGGCCGACAAAGATGAAGATTCTGTGCATTTTCCTACTTTTTTGTAATGACAGCTACACACCTGTAAGAAATATTATCATGCACCGACACATACCATGCACATTTCTCACCACACCCATGCCACACCAAAGCTTTGGAAAACTCTCAAATGGTTTTTCCTTTGAAAAATTGTGACATTTTCCAATCTTAATTTTGAGTTTATCATCAAATTTAAATTTTTCCCCACAGATTGTTTAAATTTATTTTGTCTCTTGCACAGGCATGATGCGGGCCACAACATGTTGAACGTAATCCTGATCCCGTCTTGCACCTTGGGTATCAACTTCATTCTGCTCCATCAACATCAGAGTGCCCATTGCCAAAAAGAGAAGGTGATCCACTTACAGGGTTGCCAGTCTTGAAACCAAAATGTGTGGAGTGGGTTAATGCTTGCATGGACTTGTACAAACAACAAAACAGTATTTTGAGAAGTATTTTGAGTTTGATCACTCCTTCCCATGATGCAGTTTGTCATTTGTACAAGTTCACTCAAGTAGCATAAATTGGCAATCAAAGTATGTACAGTTAAACCCTTCACCTTCAGTGGCAACTTTCTTTGTTTTGATAAATCCGAATTTATTTATTGTCAGATTTATGAGTTATAATTAAGAAAAAAGATACAATGTAGTCTTTCCAAAGCATACCAAAGATCTTTATTCTAAGTGTTGCCAAAGAAAACGTCTATAAAAACTATTATCAAAAACCTGGAAAGAGTAACTTATTTAACAAACATACATACGTTTATGTAACCTATATTTTCATATTTATGAGTTATATTTAAGAGAAAATGTCTCTCCAAAGCATACCAAAGATCTTTTGTTAGTGTTACCAGAGAAAACTTTATATTTTTTATAACCTGAAAAGAGTAACTTATTTAACACATGTATGTATGTATAGTAACTTATTTATTTTCAGTACCAAAGATCTTTATTAGAGTTACCAAAGCAAAACTTATATATTATCTACATGTACATTTAATATGCAGACGTGTAGTACTTTATGTGCATTTTTACATTAAAGTCTTGAAATTGTCATACATTGTTATTATATGTGCACAACGTTTTATGAAGATCCCTTAAATAACAATGTTGTAGTGGCCTTGGCTTTAGTTTTAGGGCGAAGATTGAACATTAGGGCAAATATTTCAAAAAGCTTTAACCAATTTTTACAATATTGGATGTCTTTTCTGGTGCTATGACAATATATCACACTCGTCTCAAATACAAAATCAGCCTTTGTTCAACATTTTCATGACTTATATGGTAGGCCTACATTCTGTCAAGGAGAATGGACAAGAAGTGTAGTACTCTCCGACTTAATCCATTTCACCGCCCCGGAACAAAGAAACGCGGAAGCAAGTCATAATTTCAATACTTTCAGAAGTTGCCGATACTGTCGAGTATGCAACTGCTTTTCCTCGCTAGCACTTGGAAGAACAGGTACATTCAACTGTGTTGCAGCAGCAAAGGCTAATGCTGCAAGTTCTTCTTTCCGTCCCGTTCGTTTCAGTCCTCTGATCTATCAGCCAAAAATCTCTTCAAAGCCTCAACTTTCCAACGCAGAAAATCATCCAAACCTAAGTTCTTATACTGTTCGTCACTCATGTTAAGTTATAACCACGTATAAGGAAGAAAAAGCTGAAAAACGAGACATTTGAACACGCGAGTATGCACAATCGTATGCACGCGTGCAGGCATGATCGGAGTTTAGGAACTCTTGACCTTTGACATTACCCACAACCCTTTGCGCACATCGAAATGCCGAACTCGCTTATACCTTCAACGGTAAAGGTATAGTAAAATACCTACGTATTGTGGTATTGAACGCGCCCCCACGTGTTTGGGGGAAGACTCGCGTTTTCCACTATACAAGTAAATAATGTACAAATTTGTTCAACTTTTACTTCGTCGTCTTCTCAAGTATTAAACCACTTGTGGTCGTGGTCCGTAAGCTAAGCAGGAAATTAAATGCGAGGTGTCAAACAGGGCGCGCAGGGTGGCGCCCTCCCCGATCTTCGCGCGGATCTCGATTCAATCAAAATGGCGAACCCAAGAGGCGATTCCATGAACAATCGTCTCTACTCTCCAAACCCAGAAATCCAGAATGGGGCGCACGTTCGGTCCATGGAGCAGTACCAAACAATGCACAAGCAGTCCATCGAACAGCCCGAGGTGTTTTGGGGCAAGATCGCCAAGCAGTTTTACTTTGAAAAGCCGCCGAATGAGGGCAAATTTCTCGAGTATAACTTCAACGTGGAGAAGGGTCCGGTTTACATCAAATGGATGCAGGGCGCGACGACTAATGTCTGCTACAATGTACTGGACAGACATGTCAAGGACGGAAAAGGGGACAAAGTTGCATTTTATTGGTACGTAAAATATGGCAAGGAATAATCTGCGCACATGGCTGAGGCGTGTCGTTAAAAATGTTTTCATTAAAAAAAGAAAGAAAAGAAAGAAAGATCGCGCATTCTTTCCAAAAATTGTATAAAATGCTGATTTTATGCATCAGCCTGTCTCATAATCATATGTTTTGCACACAAGGTCTGACTCTGAAGCCATGATCAACGGGTTTGGGTAATTTGCAGAGCTGGGGAACTTTGCAGAACTCTGCGGAACTCTCAGAATAACATAAAACAACAGGTCCCATTGTCTCTGCGGGGCCTCATAAAAACGTGTGCGAAATCCACATTGGCAGGGGGCTATTCAAGGCTGCAGAACACTGTCTTCCGCATCCTGGATGAAAAGTTATATTTTCCACCCGGAAGAAAGAGTTCCGCAGCCTTGAATAGGCCTAACGCGTCAAAATATAAAGCACCCAATTCTTGAGTTTGCCTTGCGATATTGTATGCTTCATTCTGACAAGATGTAGGAGAACAATGCATAGTTCCGACCTGTCAATCAACCGAACCCGCCGACCAATCACAACAGAGCTAGCAGACATCACCCATATAGGTCAAAGTGCACTGTCTCACAACAACATCACGCGATGTTCTGCCCCATACGATTTGTACAGTGTGTATGTGATGATCCGGGTGAATTTTTGGTTTCAAGGCCGGTCGTTTGGTTGTTCAAAGGTACGAAAGCACGTATGTCATGATATGACATCCCTGTATTACTGGCCCTTTACTCGGTGTGTTCTAAGATAACTGTCGACCCTGAAACATGGGACTTTCTGTTGAAAGTCCCATTGGTTTGTGCGTTGTGTGTCGCCATTTTGACGATAGCGTGTAAGCCATAGCAACAATATCCAAGGGGGCGGGGCTAACTAGGCAAACTCGAACTATGCATTGATGTACATCATGCATTATCAACAGTCTGCATGATTTATGTACATGTGCATATCCAAAATCCAAGAGTCCATTGACAAATTGCAGTATGATGACATTTGACCCCTTTGTGTATTTCATAATCAATATCGGCAAATTGGTAGATGTAGAAAATTATATAATATTTATGTAGTCCTAGGTGATACCGTACGTCATCAGACCATGTTAGTGTCATCAACAGCTGTTATTGATTTCTATTTGTAGGAATTATTCTCTCTCCTACATGTGTACAGTACAGCCTTACAAATGATAGAAAAATATATGCTGGGTCATTACGTGTGAAATCACCTAGAGGTTATTAGGCAAAATATTGACATTTTACAAAAAAATAAAATAAATAAAGGTACAGGCTCGTCAGCAATGCGCGCACGCCAAATTCGTGCCAAGAAATACGCAGCCCCATAGCAAAGGCATGGAGCTGCGTATTTCATTGCACGAATTTGGCGCGCGCATATTGCTGACGAGCCTGTGCCTTTAAGGAAAAAAGATACCAATAAAAATTTATTCCAAAGATAGACTGGATACAGTATTTTAAGATACATGTATGTAAGTTTCAATCGCTTGGGTAGTGACCTATCGGGGAAACCACCCCTCGGAAGAGGAGGCTCATTTTGTCGGACCCACTTTTAAACCTTGACCACACCCACAAAAAGGGTGGATTGCTTTGTCCTTGATATGAAGCAAACCCATGTGCCTAGTGTATGTGCATACAAAATATGAAGTCAATCTGACCATCTGTGTGGGCACCATGGGGGTCCAAAAATATAAAAAAATTACCACAATAATCAAAAATTATGGTTTTCGGGGAGCGACATCTCATAAAAGAAACATGGTACCATACTCTTGCTCTTGCTGTGGCTTTGGGGGCAATTACATGCAAAATCCCATACCGGAAAGTCAACCAAAAAAAGTTTAAATGCTGACATTTTTTAAAATAAATGCTTAATTTTAATTGCAAAAATGATGATTTTATGAAGAATTATGTTTTAGATAAGAAATATATTACTGGTATACGCAAATCATGGATGGCGCAAACTTGTGCGACTTTTAAGTCTGTTTTTCCTTCTTGTCCATTCCTGAAATAACAAGGTACCGAGCAAAATCCTGAGTATGTACCTTAACAGGTTGGACAACACCGGTACATCCATTGCAGATCTATGCTGGTTTAATGCCATGCATTGCTTTATTACGTGTTGATGATATACAGGCCTGCTTACTCTGCCAGTTCCTAATAGACTCCAGTGCCAACCAGTGCACGGATTCATTACAATTTGCCAAGGAAGCAATTTAAGCCGAGGTAACTCACTGTCAGTCTGGTCAAGCCTTAGCCTCAGGAAGAATTGCCAGATGAGATGATGCATGGCGGGTGCTAATTTAATTAAAGATCCCAAGATATATTTACGTCACTTCGTGTTTTGCAAATATTTTTTTGTTAGTTTTTTTTAAGGTAGTATTTTGAAATCTTATTTACTTGGTCTTACGGTAGGTGCACCTAAATGTATGGATTTCAGACATTGACAATTGTCATTCTTTTAACTGGAAAATCCAAAAGATAAATATTGCCTTTTCTTTGAAACAAGTAAACTAATTAAGAGTTTCATTACATTTTGTTGTATTTGTTTTCATGAAGCAAAACAAGAAAAAAGAAGAAAAAAAGCAATTTTAAATAATTACATAAAAGTTGTTTACCTTAATATGGCTGTAATACATTATCATTACATGATGTTTAAGGCAGTTAAAACAGCACATGTGGTAAAGTCTCTTACTTGGGGACACAAGCGTCAATAATTAGTCACAACAACCCACTTGGTTTTTGTTCTCCAATTTGTTTTCCCCTTCGGAAAATTGTTACTTGATTTCCAACTTGATCCATATAAATCTGTTTTATTTTTTGTTAGGGAGGGAAATGACCCAGCTGACAGTGCAAAAATCACCTACGCTCAGCTACTAAAGGATGTCTGCAAGTTTGCTAACGTTCTGAAAGGATTAGGTGGGTAGAAGTCTCAAAGCCACAATCAAATCGGGGAAAAAGAATTAGGCAAATGTTGTAGCTGCACTGGTTATTGGCAATTAGTCTCAACTGGTACCCAACAGTGTTCTCCACTACCTGTTTTGTCCGGGCGTGTCGCCCAGACAAAATCAAAGAAGATACCATTAGCGCCCGGACAAAAATTTGCCGTCCGGACAAAAAACTTGGCTGCATGGACAAAAATAATCTAATTTCCCCTCTAAAATACTTCCAAAGTACAGCCGAGTCATTCCAAAATGCTGGCCGCTGGTGTTATCGTTCACTAACCACGCATATTTATCGCATCGGCGACCCAATCCGTGATTGGTAACGGCCATGACAGTTGCATGCATCCATTTTGAACAGCACCCTCACGTGGCGAACAGGGGTTGATCAGTGTTCACTGCAAGAGGGCGCTGCTCAGCGCCCCCAGACAAAATGTTTAGCAGTGGGGAACGCTGCAGACATCTTTAGAAGCGTGTTTCTACTGAGCAGGATTACCTTTTAAGAAACACAATCCATTCAGTATAAACAGCCGTAAATAGTTATTTGCAGATGCTTGCACTGGCAAATAAAAACTTGCTCGGATAATGTTTTTGCCGATGCGCAATTTTAGCAACAGAAACAACTAATAATGCTCTTTTAGTAGAGGGCATCACAATATATTTTAAGTGAATGACTCTAATGTTGGTATGAACGTCAACGCCTTTAACGAGCACATCTATACGAGTTTCAAGTTGGCAGCTAAATTTGCACCATCTACACGTTTTATTTTCCTTGTAGGTGCAAAGAAAGGAGACAGGGTCGCCATCTACATGCCCATGATCTTTGAGCTGGTGGTGGCTATGCTGGCCTGCGCCCGATTAGGAATCATACATTCCATTGTGGTGTGTATTTGCGCCCATCTTTCTTGCTTAGCCCAATTAAGAATTAACATTTGATCAAGTTTCATGTGTATTTAATGGTGGTACATGTATGTCTGGAGTAGTCTGTAGTAATGTTTGAATACAACATGGTTTAAGGGAAAATAGTGAAAACTAATGATCCCCAATGACATTTGAAAACCTAAAAGTATGTACCGATGCAATAATGTTTTTACAGTAATCATAAATCGTTTTCCCCTTTAGTTTGGTGGTTTCTCGGCTGACTCCCTAGCCGGTCGCATGGTGGATGCTCAGTCAACAATATTAGTCACGGCAGGTGAGGATTGTCAAATTTTATTTTGACATTTAGGGGCCGTCCATAAAGTACGTACGCACGGAGGGGAGGGGGGTGGGGGGAGGGGGGTGGGGGGAGGGGGGTGGGGGGAGGGGGTTAGAGCCAATGCATACACCAAACGTTGAAGTATATGGGTGACATCACAAATTTTGCAGGGGGAAGGGGGAGGGGTGTATAAAAAGTTAGCATTTTGTGCGCACGTACTTAATGGATGGCCCCGTATTGTAGTCTAGTCCAGCTGTCCCACGAGGAAGGGGAAATCATACGGTCATCATTGGGGTTTGAACCTGAGACCTTTGACACACTATGCAGATGCTCTACCAGATGAGCTACATGTATGAGGCACAGTGGTATACTCTCTCAGGTTCCCCAAAAACCTCTGACACACTGGGCAGATGCTCTACCAGCTGAGCTATGAGGCACCGTGGTATACGCCCTCATGTTTTCTAATACATTTAGCAGATGTTCTACCAGCTGTGCTATAAGGCACATTAGACTTGTGTGTGATTTCAAGATGCAGCTAATCAATTCATACACGGCCATAAGTGAAATAGTTTTTTAGTTTGTAGCCACTGTTAATTGTTACAATTTCTTTTCAGATGGCGTATACCGAGGAGCCAAACTCATAGACCTCAAGGAAATTTGTGATGATGCAGTAAAGATTTGCCAGAAACAGTAAGTGTCTTGGGCTACTGAAAAGCCATTTTGACTTGATTGTGGGGAAAAAAGGAGGAAAATCATTTTGCAAGTCTACTGGCTCGTATGGCTGGTTACTGTACTCATCCCCGGTTTCCATGGCATGGAAAGACTGGGAGCATTGCTACTCCCCTGGTTGGAATCCTGATCTTAACAAATAAAATATGTTTTTCAAAATTACAACAAATGGAAATAAAACCCTAAAATTATATAAAAACCATTCATAAATACCTTAGACAGTTTACGCATCCCTATTGGCTAAAAGCAGTGATAAAGGCAAATAAACAAGTGATAAAGGCACAGTTTGAGCCTGGCTAGCGGCCGCGCCCGCGCTCTGGTCGGTGCGTATGGAACACATGCACACACAAACTGCCCGCTCCCGAAAGCAAAGGAAGTAACGAAAGTAATGCGCGCGATCGAACAAAAACGACTCGACGCACAGCTAGTAGTTCATACGAATGCAAAACATGGCAAAACGACAAGCTAATTTTGGTGAGTTT